>QEPC01014615.1:2212497-2265141 GCA_003113815.1 Sphenodon punctatus | reverse complement strand
GTGTGTGTGAGCCACCCCAAGTCACCTTGAGTAAGAGGGGCAGAGTAAAAGCATAAGGAAATAATAAATAATAAAAAATATGCTCCCATAGCCCCTGGGTACTCCCCTCCATACAAACACTGATCCCCATCCCTGGCCACCCTCAGTCTTGTTCATATTACACATCACCCATCTCCCTGGCTTGTCCTCCCGTATGCATCCCTCTCAGAACTTGTCTGCCCATTACCAATACATACACTTCCCCCCCCCCCTGCCTGCCTTCAGTCTTGTCTCCGCATAAATATCACCTATTTATCAGCCTTGTCCCTCATATACTTGTCCCACATATACACATGGAAGGGGTATTATTTGTCCCCCTGTGAGAGGGGGGTGGGGGGTCTCCCTTGCCTTCCAAGCAGGACAGCCATGAGGAGGGCAGGCCGGGATGGGGAGCCCGCAGCCACTGGGGTCATGTTGGACTGGGGGAATTAAGGTCCAGGAGGCTAGTTAGATCTGTGAGGCGGGACAGGTGCTTGGTGAATGTCCCTCTCACTGGACAATGGTTGGAGGGCCCCTGGCCTGGGTCTGATGCTGCTCAATGCGAGGTCAGTTGTAAATAAGTCAACTACAGTCTGGGATTTAATCCTAGACCAGGCAGCCGACCTCGTGTGTATTATGGAGACCTGGCTGGACATGGAGTCAGGGCCTATTCTGACTGACCTTGTCCCAGCTGGGTACTCCATACAGCATCAGCCCCAGCCAGAGGGATTGGTTGGGGTGGGGGGCATAGATGTTATTTTTAAGGGTACATGGACTGTGAGGAGGTATCCTGTGCAAACTATGGTAGGCATAGAGGGACTCCATCTTGTGACTGATTTGGCGAGAGGCAGATTGGGGCTGCTGATGGTATATGCACTGACCTATATGGCAGCATCTTTACATGTTCTAGTCGAGCTGGTGTTGGAGGTGGTTTTGCAATCCCTAAAGACCATAGTCCTGGGGAACCTCAACATTCACAGGGGGTCCAGGGCACTCCCTCCCATCCTTAACTGCCCCTACCCACAACCCCCCACAAGGGAGTTATAATTTATTTATTTCTACACATTTCTATCCCACCCCTCCTGCCACACAGCTCGGGGTGGCTTCCAACAATTAAAACAATAATAAAATACAATAAAAACAATTTAAAAACAGTCATAAATATTTTACAATAACAGGGCTAAACAACAAACCACCAAAAACAGACAGGTGGGGGAACTAAAACCTCCCACCCTACCCCTCCCTCCCAAAGGCCTGGGCAAACAGCCAGGTCTTACAGTTTCGCCGAAATGTTAAAAGGCTTGGGGCCAGGCGAGCTTCCTCCGGAAGGGAGTTCCACAGCCGCGGCCCCACCACCGAGAATGCCCTCTCCATTGTGGCCCCCCGCTTAACACGGGGAACCTCCAGGAAGGCACCCCCGGTGGACCGCCTCTCCCTCTCCCAAGCCTGCTCATAGCCCCCTCACATCCCAACCAAGCTAAAAACAATCTTAAAATGTTAAAACTGACAAAATGACTTAAAGCAGAAAGCTCTAATGTACAAACAAAATGAGAGACATATATAAGCCCCAAGGCCCCTATTGCCACTTAATGGTCACCTCTCAGCAGCCATGCAAGGGGCTCCTTTTATGGGAGAGCTTTGAGCACAGGTGCAGGTGGCAAAGAGCAGCACACACATCAGTCCCTTTTTGGAGCACAAGTGAATTTGTAAAAGCCTTAACATCTCTCTTAAACCAAAAGGTTTTTAACCTAGAATTTCCATATTTTTTGAAAGGAAAATATACTAAATTCCCCCTCCTACCATGCTACGAATCTGGAAAAAAATAGACTGACTTTAGTGTGAATGTAATGTGCTCATCAAGAGCTTAAAAAGGCCATAACTCACACAAACACAGCAAGGTGGACACAAAGTGGACACTCTCTATATCAGGTGAGTTAGGCACCAAATCTATGAGGGGTTTGTGTGTGTGTGTGTGTGTGTGTGTGTGTGTGTGTGTCCTAATAGAACCTATCTTAATCTATAATGTATTTCAGGAACACAAATGCCCACTCTCTGAGGACCTAAATGTCCAGTGTCAACTTCCAAAAATAATTCTAAGCTTATACAAATAATGATAATAAATTCTTTATTAACAGGAACAAGCCATTCCCAACTATCAAATATTATTGTGAGAACTATTTTTCTATTTCAGCAAAGCCACTTGGTGTCTTATTTTAAAAGATACCAACTTCTCACAATGCCAACTAATTTTCTTTAAAAAGCAAGCCTTTTAATTTCTCTGTAAAAGACTTCTCTTTCACACAGAAATGGTGAGACTTAATTAGCATGGCTGGCTGAACTGGGGATGCATTAGTTTAAAAGAATATATTTGGAGCTGACTTGAGCTTGGACAGGTTGCTTTCTGGTGAAGTTGTATTTTTCAATGAGAGAGATACTGCTTGGCAACAGGGTTGAATTAAGAGTGCAGGAGTGTTTGCCAGCAGAGAGTTTCCTTGCAGGTACTTATAACTGGATTTGTAAGATAAGTTGGCAGAACTGGAAATAGAACTGGAGGCAGGTCATGATTGGGAAACACAGGCATCCCCTTACTGTCTGCCCCCTCAAAAAAAAAAAAAAACCCCACCAAAAAACACCAAACTCCTTTTCACAGTAAAATATAATTTAAAACCTCACTACTTCTGTGCAGGAGAAGGAAATACTAAATATTTGTATTTTATAACTGTCAGCTACTATATTCTTCTAGAAAACCATAAAAAGATGTCTGCATTCCTGACAAGTGAAGCTTGGCAGGATAATTTTCCACCACTGAATTCAATGAAAGCCATTGCCATTGACTTCAATGGGTGAAGACTGCATTCTTGGTTTTGGTTCTTATCAGGCAGTAAAAGGTAAGGTAGCTATAAATACAAGAGAGGAACCCTGGTCCAGCCAAAGATTAAAGCATGACACACCATATCTGCAACACCTTAGAAAGCTTTCTTTCCCCAGGATCTGAACACTGTACAAGCTATATAGGGATGGCTACCATCATCACTGAAAATTCTGAAGCAGAGCAACAATTTGCCTGCTGTGTGTAAACTGGCTGTTCTCACTGCTCTGTGTACTCCCTGCCCCAGGATCACAACTCCTTCCCACAGAATTTCAGTTCAGATTCAAGAGATTTCTCCAAGGCTGCTTTCTGCAGCCATCTGGAATGTTGATACAGGGAGCTCTCACTGAAGCAGGAACCCACGAACAACCAAAAAGGAGAAATTAAATGCAATGGGACAGACAGCAGGAACTCTGAACTAAACTTCAGTGCTACAAAAATCCATGCATTAAGCATCCCTCTTCCACCAGCACAGGGTGCCCCAGAGCTGGGGGAGAGACAGCTGAGCCCCCCTTCACATGTATACCCATGGCTGGGGAGCAGTTCTGAGCTCCCTCCCTGTATAGGTGATACCAGAGGGAGAGGAAGATGAGAGAAGGGGAGAGACAGACAGCCAGCCCCAAGCAGTCTACTCTCTGCAACTTTTGATCTATCTGGGAATAAGCAACACCCTGGTGAGATTTCCCAGTATGGGGAGAGTCTGCAAAGTCCAGGGAATGGGGATTTCACCAGCAGAGTCAAGCGGTGTGAGGAGAAGTCAGTGCAGGTATTAATGCTAGGGCAGTCACCACACCGAACGCCCAAATTAGCAGATGCCAGCTCATAGCCCAGGCTTGGCTGGGCTTCACTCCCCTCCCTCGGCAACAAAATCTTTACACACACCTCAGATTGTGCCTCCTGCTGATGCCTCATCCATCCCCGCTAGATCAACCCACAATTGCTAACTGGGCTATACTGTGCCAATTTGCAGCTGCAGCTACTGAGCGCACACCCCATCCCTGAAAACAACAGCAGCAGCAGTGACTATGTAGTGACTCTGTCCCTGAAAGAGTTTGGAACCTGAGAGAGCCAATGGAAAAAACCTGAGGGGAGGTGTTTTTTTAGAATGCTGGGGATAGAGTTGGTTGGGGATGGTGACAGTTGGGAAAGGTTTTGGTAGAGGCAAGAGGGAGATTCAGTGATCTGAAAGGTGAAGACAGTTGGTGTGTTGAACAGTTGAAATAAAGTGTGAAGGAAAAAAACAGAACCTGAGGTACCATTATGGGAATAACCAGGACCAAGTACAGGGGGAACGGAACTGGCGGCGCCGACAACCATCACAGAAATCCAGTGAGAGAGATACAGAAGAGCAGAAAAAGTGCAGCAAGGCCTGTTGCTGGAATACAGACCTCGTGGACAGATGGGAAAATGACACAGAGAGAAAGAAGCAGAGAGATGTTGTTCCCCTGCAGCTGTCCCGGAGTGTCTAACCTTAGAGAACTCCCAACTCTGAATAGTTGTACAAGAGCAGTGACAGATTGATAAACTAGTACAGGGGAATTGGGAGAAAACAGATATAATCTGAAGTTCATTTATGGTGCAGTTACTGTTAATTTGTAGAAACTAAGTAGATGTTGACTTTAGTCGATGTTATGCCATGTCAATATGTTGTGTTAAGTGCATTAGCTTATTGTTAAGCTGGCATTTTAATATGTTTATAAAGTACCCTTAATTAAATTATTCCTGAGTCTGAGTTGCCTCTGCCTCTCCTCATAGTGAGAAAAATTGTACCCTTTTCTGGTTCCTACAGCTACACACCAATGCAAATGGCATCCAGGCAACACCCCCTCTCCATTGGTCAACCTCCTTCATCCAAGGAAACGGCAAGAACACACTGAGCAGAGTCACCGCCTTCCCCTTGGCTGAGTCCATGTGGGAACCTTGGGCATGTTATCTTTTAGGCTGCAGTTTTTCTTACTCATACGCAACCCACACAATTCCCCTGCAGACCTGAAACATTAACATTCTCTCCATACAATAACATTGGAACTTCAAAACATCATAACTTAAAAAAGACATGATTGATTTTAAAAATCCAAACTCAGGAAATCACTACAATGCACACTTTCTGAGACCTCTACATCACCTAACAAATAATTTAAATATACTTTTCTGTGTCAAGAGAAACCAGTCACAAAAACCAGAAAAAATAGTTCTGCCTCCAATTTTCAAACTCGTATCTAAGCCATTTTTCAACCAATCTGTCTAAAATTTGGATAGCATCTACCCTTTACCCAACTGATGTGCACTGCAAAATTTTCAATGATAGGATAAATCATCAATTATAGGAGGTAAGGAAGGATATAAATCAAATAATAATAATAATACCATAGATTCCAGGTTTGCCTATAGAGGTTGCAATTCTGACACCAGTTCCTGACTTCATTGGGTCCACTCCCAATTAAGTAGTTTCAGAATTGGGAGCATAGAAATAAAGCCTTAATCAATGAAATCATATGTTTAATTCCAAAAAAGTGAAACATTTGGCAAAATAGCTTCTTTGAACAGTTAAAAATCATGCAACAGATATAGTCTCCTCAGTAACAAAAGCATAGGTACTGCATACTGTTAGACAATACTTCTGTGGAGACCAATTATTTTACCTTTTGTGAAAAATAAATCATTGGGTGCAGGACACTTGCTTTGAAACAAGTTATTTTGTGTTGCAACCAAGCTTGGCTTTCAATGGGCAGGGAACTATCTTGGGGGGCTTACTTACCTTTTGAGCTTTCTCTCCTTCTACCAAATTTGGTTGTACGCAGCCTGCAGAAACAAAAGCTATTGAGAGGATATAATAGCTGCTCCACCCTCAAACAGGGTGACTTCATAAGCCTTCTTTCCATAGGACACCTGGCTAAAAAACTTGAGTTATTTCCCTTCCTCAGAATTTTTTTGCACAAGTGCATACCAGTCTATGTTTTCAGTAACCAACGTGGGACAAGCCCTGCCCCCTTGGTCATTGTCACGGGGGAAGGGTTCAAGGGAAGTGGACTCAGGGTTGGGGGACCACGCGTTCTCCCCCAGGCGCCCTTCCTTGAGGAACCAACCTAGCTCCAGGTACGTGGCAAGGAAACGAGGGTTAGAAAGCCCATCAGGATAGTGTGTTGGCCCTGTGGATCCACTAGGGATCAGGCCACTATCATCATTGGGCGCCAGGTAACCTGTGCAGGACTTGTTCCCCTGCTCCCCCCACACACGCACTCTCTGATTGCTCACAAGGAGGGAGGCAGGGAAAATGGGTGCCCAGCGTGAGGATGGTGGGTTAGGGTCCCAGGGAAACAGGAGGGTGAGGGATTGCATACAATTTACAGAGGCAAGGAACTAGTAACCACAGACGGGAAGGACAAGGAAGTCAGTTACCCTACACTTACCCGCACTCTCTCTGGAAAGGGATTCAGGGGGAGGGTACTCACGCAGCCACGCACACCGCTGAACCCCCAGTCACACAGGAGGGGTAGGGAAGGGGCACTGGACGGATGCAGGCAACAGGGTCACTCTGAAAACAGCTCGTTTTGAAGTCTCTCTCTCTCTCTCTCTCCTTCCTCCAAGGGGCCAGTCTAAGATCACCGGCGCTGTGTGTCTCTCAGCGCCGGCTTTTATGTCCCGGCCATGCCCCCTTGGCGTGCCTGAAGCCGCGCCGAGCGGCGAAGCGTCCCTGGCCCCGCCCCCGCGTTCCTCTCGGCGCGTGGGGCGGGCCATTCTTGAGTTTGTTGTGGCTGCGGTTGCGGGGCAGCGGCGGCGTCCGTTTCCAGTCCGCCCAATGGGGAAGGCGGCAGCCCTGCCACTGGGGCTTGTGTGGGTGTTTGAACCCTCTTCCCCAGGAAAGCGCGGGGCGGGGGTCGCCTCCTGACAGTACCCCCCCCTCGAGCCCCCTCCCAAAAGTCCATCGAGGACCCGGCTTGCCAGGGTGTCGCTGATGAAAAAGTCGTAGTAAGCGGGGAGCGGAGATGGAGGACGCGGGTTCCCACGAACGATCGTCGGGACCGAATCCCACCCAGTCAATGAGATAAAATAGCCGCCCCCGTAGTCTTTTAGAATCCAAAATGCTACGGACCTCGTACTCTCCATCAGGCCCAGGCTCGAGCGGAACGGTAGGGGTTGGTGAGGCGAGGGACAGCGGCATGGAAGCTCTTTTAAGGAGGGAAATATGAAAGGTTGGATGAATACGAAAGCGAGCGGGCAGGCGGACCCTATACGTGACCTCATTCACTTGTTTTTCAATAGGGTAGGGTCCTATAAATCTATCATCCAGTTTCTTTGACGGCCGCGTAGAGGGGTAATGTCGTCGATCAATCCAAACGTAATCCCCAATTTGTAGAGGTATAGTAGGGCGTCGATGTCGATCCGCATTTTTTTTATAACGTTGTCGTGACTCGTTCAACGTGTGTTTAGCCTGGTGATGGGCGTGTTGCAACTGGTGTAAGAGACTTCCCGCGGCTGGTACATTGACTGTAGAGAGATCTGGGACTCCAATTTGGGGATGATATCCATAAGATATAAAAAAGGGGGAATTCCCCAAGGAAGCATTAGGGGCATTGTTATGGGCAAATTCGGCTAGCGGAAGCCACGTATACCAGTCGTCCTGTAGATAATTCACGTAACAGCGTAGATATTGTTCGAAGTCCTGGTTCACCCGTTCTACCTGTCCATTAGCCTGCGGGTGGTACGCTGTTGTAGGGCTTAGCTGGACATGGAGCGCCTTAAACAGGGCCCTCCAAAAGCGGGATACAAATTGTGAGCCCCGGTCACTTATGATTTCCAACGGCCACCCATGTAAACGAACGATATGTCGGACGAACAGCAGAGCAGTACGGTATGCAGTGGGTAGTCCCTTGCAGGCAATAAAATGGGCCATTTTGGAGAAATGATCCACTACTACGCAGACGGTATTGTAACCCCGAGAGAACGGGAGCTCTACAATAAAGTCTATGCCGACGCGTTGCCAGGGTCCTTCTGGGGGGCTTGTGATTTGTAGAAGTCCCTGTGGTACCTGTCTCCTGGTTTTGGTCCGGGCACAGGTTACGCAGTTGCTCACATACCGTTGAACGTCTTGTGCTAGAGAGGGCCACCAAAAGGAGCGTTGGATCATTTGGTAGGTGCGATCCCGGCCTGGGTGTCCTGCCAGGGGAGCATCATGGTGGGCCCAAAGAAGTTGGGGTCGGCACGAAGGAGGAACTATGATACGTCCTTGTTGTTGGAGCAGGCCGCGGTTATCCACTTCCGCAGGATTTGTTGTTGGAAGCAGTTCGTGTGCCGTTGCTTGCTTCAAGTGTTCACATGTCAGATACGAGCCTGCAAAGACCTTATGATCTAAGATCGGGCCTCGGTGGGGCCGGTCTTCTTCCTTCCCTTCGTGATAATGGGATAGGGCATCGGCAAGTGTATTTAATCTTCCAGGGCGGTAACGAATAACAAAATTGAATCGAGCAAAGAACAGGGCCCATCGGGCGTGTCGGGCATTAGAAATTTTAGCTGACTGAAGGAAGGTAAGATTCTTGTGATCTGTGACTACAAAAACTGAGTGTTTGGCTCCCTCTAAGTAATGTCGCCAAGTTTTGAAGGCTGCCTTGATTGCGAGGAGTTCCCGGTCGAAGATCGTATAATTTTGTTCTGCCGGGGTAAATTGGCGTGAATAGTAGGCGCAAGGCAAGGCAGGGGCATCCGGGTGGTCCGGCTGAGTTAGCACTGCCCCCAAAGCTCGATTGGAGGCATCTGCTTCCACCTGGAAAGGTTTGTCAAAATCGGGGTGCCGTAATAGAGGAGCCGTCATGAAGGCGTCTTTTAACTGTTCAAAACTGCTTTGTTGTTCGGGACCCCATATGAAGTCCTGATTTTTCTTCAATAGCCGGGTTAGTGGAGTGGTAAGCTCAGCATAGTGGGGAACATACTGACGATAATAATTTATGCTTCCTAGGAAGCGTTGTAAAGGTTTCACCGCCTTAGGTGGGGGCCATCGGCGAATAGCTTGCACCTTCTGGGAATCCATCTGAATCCCCGCTGGAGTAATAACGAACCCCAAGAATTCGACAGAGGTGAGGTGAAACGCACATTTTTCTAATTTGCAGAACAGCTGGTGGGTGCGAAGTCGTTGTAGGACACGCTGCACATGATGTATGTGCTGTTCAAGAGAGAGAGAATAAATAAGGATGTCATCTAGGTACGCAATCACAAAAACATCAAGCAAATCCCGGAAGATATCGTTTATGAAGTGCTGGAATGTGGCGAGTGCGTTAGCAAGGCCAAACGGCATTACTAAATACTCAAAGTGCCCGTAACGAGTCCGGAAGGCGGTTTTCCATTCATCTCCCTCCCGGACTCGCAACAGATTATACGCGCCCCGAAGATCAAGCTTTGTAAAGACTTGTGCTCCTTGCAAGCGATTAAGTAGTTCCGGGATCAGTGGCAGGGGGTAACGATTTTTGATAGTCACTTTATTGAGCCCCCGATAATCAATGCAAGGGCGAAGGCCCCCATCCTTTTTTGGCACAAAAAAGATAGGTGCTCCAGCAGGTGACGAGGAATGGCGAATCGAGCCGTTGCGTAATCCTTCATCTAAGTATTCTCTGAGGGTTACCAGCTCGGGGGCTGAGAGCGCATAAATTCGCCCAAATGGGGGTTCGGCTCCAGGCTGTAATTCAATGGGGCAATCGTATGACCGATGGGGTGGAAGGGTCGACGCGGCCTGTTTATTGAAGACATCAATGAACGACCGATAAACCTGGGGGAGTAGAGCGGGCTCTGGCATAGATTCTTCCGAAGAGCGGGTTGCCAAAAGGTGGCAAGGCGCCGGGCGAAGACAAGTTTGTTGGCAATAGGTGGAGGTGAATTGGACTTGCCTTAAGGTCCAGGAGATCCGAGGGTCATGAGTACAAAGCCACGGGAGGCCTAAAACCATCATGAACAAAGGAGTACATCCCACATCTAGTACGAGAGTTTCCTGATGTTGCCCAATGTCGCACTGCAGGGGAGTTGTCTGCATAGTAATAGGACCGGAGACCAGAGGGGATCCGTCGATGGTATGCACGGGCTCCGGCGTGGCTTTCAATTCCGTCGGAATATTCTGAGTGCGAACTAAATGCATATCTATAAAATTGCTGGATGCCCCGGAGTCGATGAGAGCCCACACCACCAGTGACCGTCCTCGGGGCAGGGATATGGTCACAGGAATTCGGAGATGGGGTGGCTTGTTCCAGGGGGTCAGGGAATTTGTGCTCATGGCCGGGGTGCTCCCTGTACCCCCCGGCCGGGGGCATTTCCCGATGGATGAACCTGCGGGGCTAATGCCGGACAGGCCTGAATAAAGTGGGAGGTCTCCCCACAATAAAAACAAGCTCGTGACTTACGTCGACGGTCTCGTTCCTCTCGAGTAAGGGGACCCCGCGCCGCCCCTAATTGCATTGGTTCTGGGTCTCCAGCCTTGGCGGCCTCTGGGCCTGTATTAAAAGAAAGGGGAGCGCGGGGAGAAAAAGGGCGTAACTCCTGTCGTCGTTCCCTTCGGCGCTCAGCCAATCTGTCGTCGATTTGCAAAGTTAGGGTAGCCAGTTTTCCCCAGGTCTCTGGCAAGACGGTAAAGGCCAGTTGGTCCTTCAATTCTTCGTTTAGCCCTTTGCGAAATAGCACTATCAATACGTCTTCGGGCCAGCGTAGCTCAAGGGCCAGTTGTTGGAAGCGCGTAATATACTCCAGAACTGGGCCCCGCCCTTGTTTCAAGGACATTATTAATGCTTGAGCATCTCGGGTGCGATGGGGATGATCAAACAAGGTGGCAAATTCTTTAATAAAGTTGGCATGGTTAGCCAACAAGGGGCTGCGCTGTCGTAGCAAGGAAGTAGCCCATTCCAAGGCGGTGCCCCCAAGGTTTCCTATAATGAAGGCAACCTTTAATTCATCAGTGGCATAGGTGGTGGGTTGCACCATAAAAGTAAGATCGCATAGAGCCAAAAACCCCTGGAATGCTCGCCTGTCCCCTACAAATTTTTCAATTTTAGGTCCTTTGGGTTCTCGGGGTGTCCCCGCCCCCCGTGGTTCTGGGAGTGCCTCGGGGTCGGCGGGTGGAGCAATGCCTCCGGCGGGGTTTCCCGCTCCGGCACCTGCCTGCATGGCAGTTTCGAACGCGGCCTGTTTGGCCTTCACATCCCTCATCTCCATGGCCAAGGATTGTACTGCGCGAACTAACTCCGCAAGTTGCGTAGCTACATCCATGTTATCCTTCCCAAGGGGGAAGGCTATTGTGCCGGTGTTTCTGTCACGGGGGAAGGGTTCAAGGGAAGTGGACTCAGGGTTGTGGGACCACGCGTTCTCCCCCAGGCGCCCTTCCTTGAGGAACCAACCTAGCTCCAGGTACGTGGCAAGGAAACGAGGGTTAGAAAGCCCGTCAGGATAGTGTGTTGGCCCTGTGGATCCACTAGGGATCAGGCCACTATCATCATTGGGCGCCAGGTAACCTGTGCAGGACTTGTTCCCCTGCTCCCCCCACACACGCACTCTCTGATTGCTCACAAGGAGGGAGGCAGGGAAAATGGGTGCCCAGCGTGAGGATGGTGGGTTAGGGTCCCAGGGAAACAAGAGGGTAAGGGATTGCATACAATTTACAGAGGCAAGGAACTAGTAACCACAGACGGGAAGGACAAGGAAGTCAGTTACCCCACACTTACCCGCACTCTCTCTGGAAAGGGATTCAGGGGGAGGGTACTCACGCAGCCATGCACACCGCTGAACCCCCAGTCACACAGGAGGGGTAGGGAAGGGGCACTGGACGGATGCAGGCAACAGGGTCACTCTGAAAACAGCTCATTTTGAAGTCTCTCTCTCTCTCTCTCTCCTTCCTCCAAGGGGCCAGTCTAAGATCACCGGCGCTGTGTGTCTCTCAGCGCCGGCTTTTATGTCCTGGCCATGCCCCCTTGGCATGCCTGAAGCCGCGCCGAGCGGCGAAGCGTCCCTGGCCCCGCCCCCGCGTTCCTCTCGGCGCGTGGGGTGGGCCGTTCTTGAGTTTGTTGTGGCTGCGGTTGCGGGGCAGCGGCGGCGTCCATTTCCGGTCCACCCAATGGGGAAGGCGGCAGCCCTGCCGCTGGGGCTTGTGTGGGTGTTTGAACCCTCTTCCCCAGGTAAGCACGGGGCGGGGGTCGCCTCCTGACAGTCATTAAGTCCTACCCACCACTGAATAAGCCTCCCAACATCCAAAGTGCATAGAGACAGAAGCTTTCCTGCTGGTCATGCCACTTAGGGTGTTTGCGCTGTCACACTAATCCTGCCCGGGGTGAGGGCCCTCACCCTGGGCAGGATCTGGCCTGACCACTGAACAGACTTGCCGGTGGCCTGGGGCAGGGAAAGGGTGGGGCGACATGCAGACATGGTCTGCATGGTTCCGTCCCCTGCCTTGCTGAGCACAACCTGCCCACCTCCCTGACAGGTGGGCGGGGCAGCCTATGAGGTCACCATGCCCACCCGGAACAGAGCCAGTCCTGGACAGGAGTTGGGTAGAGTGGGCCATCACATTTGACAGCACGCTCTACCTCGGTCTGGGAATGGCTTCCCCAGGCTGCGGTAGTGCTTAGCCCACGCTGTGACTCGGTGAGGGGCCTGAGCAACAGCGCAAGCTAAAAACTGCCATGGTCAGGGGAGAGCCTTGATCCCACCTGGGGAAACATCTGGCAGGTCGGATCAGACATGATGGCACCACAGGTGGCCACGTGAGTTAAAGCATGGCCACCTGTGGTATCATCATGTCTAAAAATACCGTTAGTTTCTTGTCATTCCATAATCTCACCTTTGTCCTTCCAAGTGCTTTCTGTGGAAGGGAACCAGGGAAGAGGTGCCTGAGGGTCGGATACCATCTTTTTTGTCTCTCTTTCTTGAAAGAGGGACCTTGATGCCTGATAGTGGGACTGTGGAACTCAGAAACCAAAGAGGGACTGCCCCTCCTAAATAGGGACTATTGGGAGTTACGCAATAGTAGTCCTCTATTAGCTAGCTTGCCCTCATGTAGATTGTGGCAGGAAATTTAAAGCAAACAAACGGAAGTATTTTTACATTTGACATAGAATTAGCTGGTAGAATATGTTGTTAAGGCCAGTAGCATAACTGGGTTTAAAACTCTGACTTTTTGGGAACTGGAGTAAATAAGGAATGGATCACTCCATTGAGACTTGTGCACTTTTCTGAAGTGATCGAAGTTGGCTGCTGTTAGTGATGTGATGAAGAGCTGGATGGATCATTGGTCTGACCCAGTATAGCACTTACTATGTTTTTATAATGCAAGTTCTGTTCAAAAGGGAAGGTTGCAGGGGGGTGCGGGGTGGATCTAACCCCAAGATGTTGGAACTGTAACTAATCAGGAATAAACGTTTGTCACAAATTTAATCTTTCCATACCCTTTTCAACTGACCCAGGTCCTGCTGCCTCAGTACTTTCCCAATGTTTGGAGGCCGTGGCGGATTGGATGTGACAGAGCAGACTGAAGCTTAATCCTGATAAGACGGAGGTGATGATGGTGGGTAGGGCAATGGAGGTATTGGCTCCCCTCATAGAGGAGGTCCGTCCTCAGGTAGCCCAGCAGGCTCGGAGTCTGGGGGTGTTATTGGATTCAGGCCTTTGCCTAGATCAACAGGTGGAGGTGGTGGCTAAAGCTGCTTTCCACCAGTTGTATCTGGTGCAGAGGCTGCGCTCATACATCTCCAGGCCCAACCTAGCCACCCTCATTCATGCCTTCATCACCTTGAGGCTAGATTACTGCAACACACTCTACGTGGGGCTTCCCTTGATGCTGGTTTAGAGGCTGCAGCTAGTGCAGAACATGGTGGCTTGTCTCCTTATGGGGACGGGACGATGGGAGCATATTACCCCCGTGCTCCATGCTCTGCACTGGCGGCCGATAGCGTACCGAGCCAGATTCAAAGTGTTGGTTTTGGCCTATAAAGCCCTATACGGTGTGGGCCCCTCATATCTCAGGGACTGCCTCGCCCTCCACATCTCAGAGCAACCCCTTCGGTCCACTGGGGGCGCCTTTTTGGAGGTCCCCCATATAAAACGGTGGGCCACCATGGAGAGGGTGTTCTCGGTGGCCATGTCGCGACTTTGGAACTCCCTCCCAGAGGAAGCCCGCCTGGCCCCAAGTCTGCTGGCTTTCCGCCGAGCTTGCAAAACTTGGCTGTTCACCCAGGCCTTCGGGTGGGAAGGTGGGGTAGTTGGGGGGAGATATTTTAAATTCTGTTTAAATTCTTTTTATGCTTTTTAGTGAATTTTAATATTGTATATTTTTATTCTTTTTGTAAGCCGCCCCGAGATGCCGTAGGCATGAGGGGGCGGCTAAGAAATGCAAATAAATAAATAAAATACAAATTCTAAAACAGAGGTTTACAAACTATGGATTTGATTCAAACCCCATGTGGAGTTTGTGCCTTCTGGATGGAGTCATGATCCTCGAGGGCAAGACTAGAACCAATGGGATCAAATTACAAGAAATGTTTTGGCTAAACATTAGAAGAACTTCCTAACAGTAAGAGCTGTTCAACAGTGGAACAAATTGCCTAGGGCAGTGGTGGGCTCTCCTTCACTGGAGGTTTTCAAACAGAGGCTGGACAGACATCTGTCAGGGATGCTGTAGCTGTGGATTTCCTGCATTGAACACGGGGTTGGACTAGATGGCCTCTGATGTACCTTCCAAATCTAAGATTCTATAATTCTATCCCACTGAAGTTTGATATGCTTTCCATATTGTTGCTGTCTAAGGTCATGGGATCACTCAGCCAAAAAGGTTTGGAAGTCGCTGTTCTAAAGTCAATCATTTGTCCTATACAGTAACTCCTTGAACATGCACGTGGGCGAGGATTTATGTAGTCCTAAGTGGGGTTTGGCTAGAAGCGCCACACTCATTGTAATGACACTGTACAATCAATAAAGCTGGGCAGGAATTGCTTCTTCATGTCTTAGAAAACAGAGAGGTGGCAGGCCGGCAGCAGCTGCTGTCTGCCAGACCCATGGAGTGATTGTGTTCTAGTTCCACTTATGGGCACTTAGGTAATGTACTGTGTGCATAATTGAATAAATAGTATGAAAAAGATAGACCTTTGAACTGAGTGACTAAATAGCCATCAAACTGGAAAAGGTACAGGGGGAACAAATACTGTAGGGATGGACTTTAGTATTTACTTCTGTTTTGGTTTCATTTTTGTTTACTTTAGTATTTGTTCTGTTTCATTTCTTTTATGTTTTCCAAGTCAATGGGAGCCTTTTCCCATTGAAGGCAATGGGACCCTTTTCTCATAGAAGTCTTTTTCCATTGAAAAAGATCCATGGGGTTTCTAAAACTAGTAACATATCTACTAAAGTCAAGTGTAGTGTACGTCTCTGGCACTGGTGGTGGTGTGGTTGGCACTGGATTTGGGGGTGGGGGTAAATGCTGGGGGCCTTAGTGGATAGGGGTGCTTTGGAGGTGGTTGTGGGCTCAGGGGATGCCTTGTGGCTCTGGGCTGGGCTACTGTGGGGCCAAAGGGGGTTGGATGTGCCTACGTGAGGGGCAAAAGATATGGGGGGCTGGCACTTGGGGTTGGGGTGGCACTGGGATTGGGGGGAAATGTCAGGGACTGGAAGCTTTTAGTGGGTGGGGGTGCTTCGCTTATTCATGACAATTGGCTCTCTAACCCCCTCTGCCTGCCTCCCCCCACCCCCCGCTCCACAGCCACCTCGTCTCACCCGCACGGCATACTGAGTTCAACTTTGCTTTCTGCTTGTCCACAGCTGCTCTCTTCACCTGCGGTTGGAGATAAACAGAAAGCAAAGTTGATCTCAGGACGCCGTGCAGGTGAGACAAGGCAGCTGTGGGTGGTTGGTGGACTTACTGGCCAGGGAGGGCCAGCAGTAACCCAGGCTGCAGAGCTAGGGAGACAGAGCAGAATGGGAGAACAATGGCACTGCCAGAGCCCAGGTAAAATTGATCAGACTGCAATTAACAAGTGGGGAAAGATGCAGAGCAGCAGAGAGTAAGCCAAACGGAGCCCAGCAAATGGCAAAAGCATCTTTTCCAAATTTAAAAGCTAAACAGATTTTTAGTATCTTCTGCTCACCTTAGTAGCATTAGTATTGTTACATAAGTGCCTATTTTAGTGCACTTTAGTATTAATACTAAATTAGTATTCCCGAATACAGTGCAAAAAGCACACTATTATAGTTCTTTTGCTAGGAGACTGCTGCCTTTTTGAAATGATTTGTTTACCAAGCTTTTGGCCTTGTTCAGAGGCGATGATTGTGAGCGCAGGAACATACACACCACATAGTGTCTTACCACTCACTGCCCCTTCCTTAGAGCATTTGGACCACTTTCACACCTGCACCATTATTCCACCTTTGCATATCTCGCGGTGGAGTCCGTATGCAGGAGGGAGTATTCACACTGACTCCTTTCTCCTGGGATTGAGAGAGATTATCTTGCGGAAAGGGGCATGCAGACCTGCAGGATCTTCTGGTCAGTGTGGACCAAATTGACCGGGATGGTGGGGGAGCCGCAGTGGTTCCAGGCAGAGCCCAGCGGCAGTGGGTCTGGAGTCACCCAGGGAGGAAGAGCTGTAGTGGTCGCTTAGAGCCTGGGCCTGCTTGTGCTGTAAAGTGAACAGCAAAGGTTGTGGCTGTAGCAGGAGTGGGGGCTGCCCCTGGAGGGAGGCTTGGGACTGCGGCTTGTTGAGCAGCTGCTGGAGCTGTACAGTGCTTAGCCAGCCTCCACACCATCCCCACAGAAAACATCCTCATCACTGAGTCCAGACTGACCCGGCCCCAGCCTGCTTCGCCTCCTCCTCTCCCCGGGATCGCTCCATGGTTTGTGTCAGACCAGAGCGGGTGTGCTCATACACAACCAAATTTGCACATTTATACAATGCCATCACTGTAACAGTAGGATTTTGCCGCCCGGTCATCCGCACCTGCTATTTCCCAAAACTCCCGTCACTGAACATTCAGACCTTCTGCAAATATGCGGGTGTCCTTATTTTGTGCAGGAAAAGGTAAGGTGTAAAAGCGGCCTGAGTTCATAGGCCAAGTCCTCTCACAGAGAACCAGGAAGCATTGTGCAGCAAGGGTATGTGGGATTTCTGGAGGCTGGGAATAAAAGGGCCTAGCCCAAGTGGTCTTCGGACATGATGATACTACATGGAAAGTCTGTATTTATTTATTTATTTATTTATTTATTTATAAATCTTGGGGCGGCTCACAATATATTAAAACATTTCAAAACATTAAAATAAACCATAATAATTTCAATTAAAACCATGTAAAACCCCATCCCCCCCCTACCCTAACCCAGCCCACCCACCCCATCTCCTTCGGGAAAGGCCCGGCAGAATAGCCAGGTCTCACATTGTCTGCGGAAAGAGGGGAGGTCAGCAGTCAAGCAGATCTCCAATGGGAGGGAGTTCCACAGCTGCGGCGCAGCCACGGAGAATGCCCTCCTCATAGTAGACACCCAGGGAAACCCAAGGAGGTCTCCCCCAGCTGACCCCAGGGGCCGCTCCAGGACCCGGAGGGTGAGGCGGTCCTGCAGATAGGCGGGGCTCAAGCCGTTTAGGGCTTTAAAGGTCATATAACACCTTGAATTGGACCTGGAAACCTACCGCTAGCCAGTGCAGAGAGCGAAACACCAGTGTTATATGCTCCCTGTTAAGAGACGGGTCACCGTATTCTGCACCAGCTGCAGCTTCCGAACCAATACCAAGGGTAGCCCCACGTAGAGCGTGTTGCAGTAATCCAGTCTTGAGGTAATAAAAGCATGGATGACCGTGGCCAGATCCGAGTCTGAGACATACGGTCTAAGCCGACGCACCAGAAGTAACTGGTGAAATGCTCCTTTGCCACAACCATCACCTAGGCATCCAGGTGGAGCTGTGGGTTCAGAAGCACCCACAGGCTCTGGACCTGAGAACACCACCACCACCCCCGGCCTTCCCATTACCTCCGTCTTGTCAGGATTTAGTCTCAGGCAGCTCACCCTCATCCAATCCTCTACAGCGGACAAACACCAAGTAAGTACCGAGACTGCAGGACATAACTCAGAGAAAAATGAAAGATATAGCTGGGTGTCATCAGCATATTTATGACAACTCACTCCATACTCCCTAACAACCTCTCCCAAAGGCTGCATGTACACGTTAAACAGGAGAGGGGATAGGATGGAACCCTGCGGTACTCCACACGTGAGGCCCCGGGAGGAAGATGAAAACTCCCCCAGCACCACACGCTGGGTTCTCCCGGCCAGGAAAAAGCGGAACCATTCAAGAACAGCCCCACCAATCCCTGCCAGGTCCTGAAACCGAGTCACCAACATCTCATGATCAACAGTATCAAATGCAGCCGAGAGATCTAACAGGATCAACAGGGTCGAATGACCCCGGTCTAACTCACGGGAGAGGTCGTCGGCCAAGGACACAAGCACAGTCTCTGTGCCATAACCCGGACGAAAGCCCGACTGCAAGGGATCAAGAAAATTAATCCGGTCCAAATATACCCCTGAACCTGCTGAGCCACCACTCGTTCAATGACCTTCCCTAAAAAGGTACCACACATGTACCATGTAGTCTTGACCATATTCTGACCCATGGAGCTAATATTTATTTCTTTATTATTTTATTTATTATAAATATTTATACCCCGCATCATCCTGCACCATGGCAGCTCGAAGTGGCAAACCGCATATAAAACAATCAATACAAATACATAAAAATAAAATGTTAAATATTAAAAATACTAAAAGTCAGAATATAAAAAGGTACATAACAAAATCCAGTACAGAAGTGGGGAACCTTTTCCCTCCCAGGAGCCACTTTGAAAATTATTAGAAGCTTCGAGGGCCACATAGAAATTAAGGGCAGGAGTGTGTTCAGAATGGGAGAAGGCAGAGGAGGAATGAGACCATGGATCTGTTCCCTACCTAGAGTGAATGCCCTTATCTCTGCTCCCTTCCCCTTAGCTCACTCTTTCAGTGCTTGGGGGCAGGAACTGGATCCAAGGGCCAGATAAAAACTAGTTGTGTGTTGCATTTGACCCTTGAACCTGAGGTTCCCCACCCCTGACGTAGTAACTTCTCTTCACTACAACACGGTCAGGCTACTGTATAGTAGTAACCCTGGAGGTACTTATGGGATATCTTTGCCTCCTGTGTCATGTTGGACCAAGGCCTTAGTTTCTACAGACTGGTGCCTCTGCCCAAAATTGATGTTAAGCAATAAGCAGTAGTTAAAGCTGATTCCATTATGGAGGTGACTGGTACTTAAGAAGTAACATCTCTGTTATCTTATGTTCATTTTCCATATGTCAGTGTAACCTTTTGGAGTGTGCATTTCACAATAATGGAGCTGCCATTTTGAGTTTACTCTGAGGGCATTTTTAGAAGCACACTTTTTTTACCTGGACTTAATAGTCTAAGTTCTGCAAACTCTCGCATGGGGAGTTTAGACACACACACACACACACACACACACACACACACTCTCCCAACTGGTGTCACCTGAGCACCATTGCAAGCAGCGGCACTGGTGACTACTGCATGGTTTGAGAAGCAGACTCAGGCCATTTTTAGATGAGTGCAGCTGCGCCTGCGCTTGTTTCTCAAAAGACCCAGCAGCCCATTCTACACGTGACGCTGCCGCCGAATGCGGGCGATGCGTGTCCATTTCCAGCCGCGAACTGACCGGGTCGGCGATCAAGGCCGGTCATACGTGGCCGGAAATGGACGCGCATCGCCCGCGCATGTGCGTATTCTGCGGCAGCATCATGTGTAGAACGGGTTGCCGGGTCTTTTGAGAAACAAGCACGGGCACCGCCGCGCTCGTCTAAAAATGGCCTTGGTAAGTCCCCGATACTAGAAAACTTACTAAATCCACTTCTCAAAACATGTGGGAGTTGCTGGCACCACTGTTTGCAATGGGGCCCAGGCGACTTCTGGTCAGGGGCAGAGGGAGGGAGTGATTAAACTCCCCATGCAGGAGTTTGAAGAACCTGGACTCTTAAGTTCAGGTGAAAAAAGTGTGTGTCTAAAAATGCCCTGAGAGGAGAAAAATTTCTAATGACATTGGGCATTGGTAATGATTCCTATGGTAACATTATGGGATCTGTAGGAGACGCACCCCACCTCCCAATTACAAACATCAGAGTGAGGAAAATATAAGCTTTTTTTAAAAAAAGCTCATATTTTGCAATCTGGGTGTCTGCCAAAGACTGATGCAATCAGTCTGCGAGGAAAGCAAGGCTTTTCCTTTTGCTCTGAGTCTTGCAGAATGAAAAATGTGCTCGGAAATGCTTGGTTTATACTTGCTTGTTTTATTAGTATTCTGTGCTTCAAACAGTAAATTAAAAATTGCTCCAGACAATGTCTCTTCATATTAAAGTGTCTTCACACGAGCAGTTCGGGTGAGCGCAAAAGGACTGTGAGGGCTAAAAAGCGTGATGTCTTGTCTGGCCCAAACTAAGAATGAGTCAATACTTGAATGCAGAAAAGAGACAGTTGGTAACATTTATTAACATAACAAAGTGTCCCAGAGAGCTTTAAATTTCATTTTGCCTATTTTTAAATACATTTCCCTCTTCACTGGTGACAACAGGATGGTTTTTATATATTCCTGTAACCTGCTCTCATCTCAACTAAAAGAGGGTGTTCATGGGTCCTGGGTTGAGGTCAGATTACTTTTTCTTTTTGTCATTTGGGACAAATGATGTCTGTTGTTTAGGGGGGTCCTAAACATACCTCCCAACTAGGGTTGCCACCTGTGGTGGTTTTTTACCTGACACGCCCATAAACCAAAATGGAAGTGTTAGGTAAAAAATGACCGAAGGTGGCGACCCTACTATCAACAGTCCCTCTTTGAGTGCTGAATCCCACTGTTCCTCTTTCAGGGGTCAAAGTCTTTCCTTCAGGAGAGAAAGACAAAAAGGCCTGTACCCAAGTCTCAGGCACCTCTTTTCTGGTTGCCTCTCAGGGCAATGGGGAGAGGGTGGCATGACAAGAAACTAAGTGAATAATAAGCAAGAGAGCTGCTGTCTCTATGTATTTGGAGTGTTGGGAGAGGCGTGCATGGAAGTGTGAGAGGAGGTGGAGCTTATGTGCTGAGCAGTGTGCAGGGCTTGTCCCTCTGTGGCTGCTGAGAATGTTGAGAGCTATTCCTGGAAACCGACACATATCTGACAATTTGGTGCCTCCACCCCGAGGGAGTACAGGTACAAATTAGGAACTCCTACCAGGGATGAGCTCCTATTCTTCATGTCACAGTGACCAGCTATGTAGAGGGTCACACATTTATTTATTTATTTATTTACTTATTTTACATAATTTATACCCCATCCCTCCTGCAAAAGCAGCTCAGGGCGGCTAACCATTCATAAGAATAGAATATAAAAATACAATATAAATACAATAAATATATAATAAAAATAAAACATAATAAAATCTTTAATCCAAATGGGGGAATGTCAAAAAGAAAATAACAAAAACATAAAAAAAAACCCCACCTTCCTCATCTACAAACCCCCACCCTTCACCCATCTCCCTCACCAAAAGCCTGGTGGAACAACCAGGTCTTCCATTGTTGATAAAAGGAGAAGAGGTCCAGGACCACCCGGGCCTTCACCAGAAGGGAGTTCCACAGCCTAGGTGCAGCTACCAAGAACACTCTCTCCTTAGTTGTCCCCCAAGCTACCCGGCGGACTTCAAGAAGGGCACTCCCAGCAGACCGCACAGGCCAATCCGGAGCCCGGGGAATGAGGCGAACCTGCAAGTAGGTAGGTCCTAGGCCGTATAGGGAATTATAGGTCAACACCAACACCTTGAGTTGGGCCAGGAAGACTATAGGCAGCCAATTCAGAGAACGGAGCACTGGTGTAATGTGCTCACAGCGACCCGTCCCTGTCAAGAGATGGGCCACTGCATTCTGCACCACTGCAGCCTCCAAACCATCACCATGAGTAGCCCCACATAGAACGCGTTACAATAGGCCAGTCTTGAAGTGATGATAGTGACCAGGTCGGACTCTGAGACGTACGGTCGAAGCTGCTGCACCAGATGTAACTGGTGGAATGCACTCCTCACCACAGCCCCCACCTGGACATACAGGCGGAACTGGGAATCAAGGAGCTCTCAGAGACTATGAACCTGGGGGACCAGTGGGGGATGAACCCCATCAATGACAGGGGACGCCACACCCACCACCTTACCCATTAACATCACCTCCATTTTGTTGGGATTCAACTTCAGTCGGCTCGCCCTCATCCAGTCCCCCACAGCCGCCAGACACCGGGTAAGCACTGAGACTGCCGGGTCTGGGTTGGATGAAAAGGAGAGGTAGAGCTGGGTGTCATCAGCATATTGATGACACCGAACACCAAACCGTCTCACTACCTTGCCCAGAGGCTGCATATATGTGTTGAACAGGAGTGGAGATAGAACAGAACCTTGCGGGACTCCGCACGAGAAGTCCTGGGGGAATGAAGAACAATTTCTGAGCACCACCCGCTGAGTTCTTCCAGCCAGGAAGGAGTGGAACCATTCGAGAACAATCCCACCCACCCCAGCACAGCCCTACAAGCGAGTCACCAACACCTCATGGTCAATGGTATCAAAAGCAGCCAACAGATCTAATGGTATCATCAGGGTTGACCGATCCTGGTCCAATTCCTGGTGGAGGTCGTTGACCAAAGCCACAAGTGCAGTCTCAGTGCTATAGCCCAGATGAAAACTGGACTGCAAAGGATCTAGGAAACTTGCGTGGTCCAGATGCTTCTGCAGCTGCCAAGCTACAACCCATTCAATAACCTTCCCTAAAAAGGGAAGGTTAGGCACTGGCTGATAGCTGGCAAGGAAGTCAATGTCAAGTGATGGTTTCTTGAGCAGAGGCTGCACCACTGCCTCCCTGAGGTAGCTAGCACTCTGCCCTCCTGAAGGGAAGCACTGACCACCTCCACCAGCAATGGCCCCAGCGTCTCCTGGCTGGCCTTGACCAGCCAGGACGGGTATGGGTCCAGTTTGCAGGAGGTGGTTCTGACCACCCCAAGAACATCCCCCACATTAGCAGGCAACACCCACTGAAATTGATCCCATGAAACCAGACAGGATGCGGCTTCCATAACCCAGGGAACAGTCCAGAAAACTTGTGGGATGGGGAGTAGATCCACTATTTTCACATGTCACCGGTCTGTGTAATTCAGGGGTGGGGAACCTGAGGCCTGGGGGCCAAAGGCACCCCATGCCTAGTTTCTGTTTGGCCCCTTCCCCATTCCTGGGTCTTGCCCCTGGATTCAGTTCTTACCCCCAAGCAGTGAAAGAGAGCTCAGGGAAATGCAACAGACATGAGGGAATGCAGACAAGGTTAGGGAACAAATCCATGATCTGGACCCTCCTCTTCCTGAGTTCATGATACCATTTAAGGCAGAGACCACCCTTCTTGGTTTGTTTCCCAATGTACCTCTAATGAAATCTTATCAAGAATCCTGGAAGGTACTTATTTTGGCTGCCATTAGCATCATCACCTGAAACTGGAAAATCCCAGAGGGACCAGCAGAAGGAGAATGGCTCAATCGCATCTGGTTCTTATTTACCATGGACAAACAATTAGTGGGTCTTGCAGACAAGAAAGATGACTACGCAGTTAAGTGGATGCCTTTGCTTGAAACTATCCAAGACAAACAGCTTACCCCAAATGAACAATCCTTCCTGTTCAACTTTTACCTGTGGCTTGACCCACAGACAATAAATGAGTTAAAAGTACTTATATATAAAAAAAAATTGTACAAACAAAGTAGAGTTGCTGCTCTGTTGATAGGTTCTTACTTTTATTTTTTGTTTTGAGAGATTGCATTTTAATTTGTATTTACTTTGCGTGTCATAAAATGTATGTATTCCATTGTCATGTATGTGATACTGAATCAACTTAATACAAATATTTAAAGTTAAAAAACAACAACAACCACCTGTCCCAAAGGCTCAGGATGAGTTACAACAGACTTAAAAAAAAACCAAAACCCATATAGGACTATGTATAAATAAAAATATATAAAATCCCCTACAAACCTCAACCCTGATCTCTTATCCCCCTCCTGTCAAATAATTTGTCATATTAAAAAGTCTTTAATAAACTGCTCAGGATTTGAGAAATCTCCAGGGGAAGAGGGTTCAAACTGGAACAGCCACCAAGAATGCCTCTGTGCACGCCATCACCTTAGTGGGTGGTATCAGTCATTTCAGAAAGTGGGCTGACAATGCTGAGGGAGGAGTTTAGGGAGAGGATACATTAAAGGGCCAGTGGCAATCATCTCATGGATTCCCTTCTCAGGATCCCATCTGGTTGGTCTGTGGCCAGACTGGGCACGGAGAGATACTACCTGTGAAAACAATGGACAAGTGAAACCATTAACATCAATTAAGTCCACTCGCTGTAGATTACTGACATGTTGTTGGTAACATTTCTAAAGGAAATATAATTAATGAAACTTACTCACCCACCCACACCAAAGAGTCAGCCTTTTGTGTTCCCTGTGCTTTCTTATTTATAGACAATGCCTATCTCGTCTTGCAGGCTTGGATTCCTTTCAGCTGCTGTGGTTAGCATTAACATTTGAATTAACACAAAATCACTTCCTCAGATCTGTTAACATTTAGGTGGCTGCTGTACTTGGCCTGATCATTACAATTTCTCTGTCAGTTTGAGCTCAGTAAGTTTCTTCAAATGCACGGATTCGCCCCTTTCTCTCTGTCTCCTCAGCCAAAACCCTTGTTCACACCATGGTCATCTCTCGCCTTGACTATTGCAACCTCCTCCTTGCTGGCCTCCCCCGCTCTCATCTGTCCCCCCTTATTCCCATCCAAAACTCCGCTGCTAGGATCATCCACTCGGCCCATCGCTTCGACCACGTGCAGCCTCTCCTCTCCTCACTTCACTGGCTCCCCCTTCCCCAATGCATCCTTCACAAACTCCTGGTATTTACTTACAAAACCCTTCACAACCTGGCTCCCCCTTACCTCTCAGCCCTTATCTCCTTACACACTCCTGCACGCACTCTCCGCTCCTCCTCTGTCCCCTCCCTTGCTCTTCTTCGTCTCCCCTGCTCCCCTAACCGTCTTTGTCTCTTCTCCCTTGCTGCCCCCCATGCCTGGAACTCCCTCCCTGCCCACATCCGCCTCGCCCCCTCCCTCCGCACCTTCAAATCCCTCCTCAAAACCCACCTCTTCCTTGCCGCCTTTCCAGATGCCTGTTAGAACTTCCCTCTCAATATTTACTGTCTGCCCTCCCCATTGACTCCTGCCTAACTGCAACCAAGACAAGCACGTGCACCTGAGACTTCACATCCGCTTGAATGTTTTTATCCCTTGTCTCTCCCTATGTCCCCTCTCCTTGTCTTCCCTCTCCGAGTCTACTAGATTGTAAGCCGTAGGCAGGGACTGTGTCTATCTCATTGTTCTGTAAAGCGCCAGGTACACAGCTGGCGCTATACAAATGCTTATAATAATAATATAATAATAAATAATAATAATGATTCCAAACACAGGTCTATTATAGTGAATTTTTAAAACCTATTTTTACAAAATTATATAATTACATTGATATTATATATCAATGATTTCCCATTAGTTTCTTTGGTTTTATTAACCAAACTATTAAATAGGAGCTAGCACATTGATACTATCTTGTTCTAATAATAATAAATTTGAATCTCCCCAGATGGCTATTCGTAAAAGGAATTTTTAAAATAAAAATAGATACACACCAACCTAGTAGCAAGCACTTAAAGTAATTTTTGGATATTTGCTGCTGACCTCTAATGCTACTTAAATGGTGATCCCTCCCCTGCTTAAGAAACCATCGTTGGATGTTGACTCCCCGGCCAGCTATCAGCCTGCCTGTAATCTGTCCTTTATAGGGAAGGTTATTGAATGGGTGGTTGCTTGATAGCTCCAGGCTCATCTTGATGCTATCAGATCCCTGGACCCGTTTCAGTCAGGTTTTCATCCTGGGTATGGCACAGAGACTGTGCTTCTGGCTTTGGTCGGTGATCTGCGCCTTGAGATGGACAAGGGGAATTCTACCTTGATAATCTTGGTGGCCTTTGCTACAGTTGATCATGGGGTGTTGTTGACACAACTGTGAGACCTGGTGGGGATGTGTAGGACCACTCTTGAGTGCTTCCGCTCCTTCCTGTCAGGGAAGTCCCAGCAGATGGTGTTGGGTGATTGCTCGTTGTCCCCTTGGGATCTCCCCTGTGGTGTCCCAGAGGGTTCTATTCTGTCTCCTCTCTTGTTTAGTGTGTTTCTGAGGCTGCTTGGTGAGGTCATCAGTATGCTGATGACACTGAGTTCTACTTCTCTTTGTCATCTGACTCAGGTCCCACAGTCTCAGTGCTTGCTTGATGTCTGGGCTGGCTGCTGTCAGGGACGGAATGAGGGTGAGCCGACTGAAGCGGAATCCTGACAATATTGGAGTGATGATGGTTGACCGGTCATGTGACTTGGAGAGGATTGGACACCTGTTATTGATGGGATCTGGCCCCCTCTGATCAATCAGGTTCGCAACCTTGGATGCTTTCGGATCCCTTGCTGTGCCTAGAATACCAGGTGGCAGTGGTGGCCAGAAGCGCTTTTCACCAACTCCATCTGGTGCGAAGACTGTGGCCTTCTCTTCAGGGGCATAGCTAGCTTGGGATAGGCCCAGGGACCATAGATGTCCATGGGCCCCTCCTCTCTTTTTTCCTGCTGGTGGTGAATCTGCCGGCCGGCTTGGGGCGCCTCCCAGCTCAGCCAGTGTGCTGCTGGTGGCCTGCTGCTGGACCCATCCATCACTAGGGCCAAGTGCAGCCAGCAGCAGCAGTGCCATTGCTGTCCCGGCCCACCCTACCAGTCCTGGAGGCTGGGGGCTGGTTGGTCAGGCCAGAGCAGGCTGTACCGGCTCAACACGGGGAGCGCTGGAGCGAGAAGGTGCCCGGCGGTGGTTACACTCAGTTACTGAGTGGAGCTGCTGGTGGGCACCTCCTCACTTGGGCTGGGCCTCCCTTGAGCCAGCCCTGCCCAGACCGAGTCCAGACTGGCGGGGAGGACTCCTCCTCCACGACGCAGCACCAGGGGGGCAAGCCAAGCTGCGAGGCTTGTGAGTGTGACCTCACCTGACGCTAAGGTGGCCATACCTCCCCTTTAAAAGAGAACACTTCTGAAAAATACATGGTGTAACAGAAAGGTCCAGCTGTCAGCTAGAGGCACATAGAATGTTTGGGAGAGAGTCTGAACAGCCAATCAGATTCAAAGGATTTTGGAGACTGCTGGAGGAGGGAGGCAGTGGAGGTTAACAGCAGACTAGGCAGAGAGAAAAAAAAGAGGCTCTTAAAAGATTGGCCATAACTTTGTTGGTAATCAGTAACAATTTATCTTATATGAACAGGCTTCACTAAAGACATTACTGAAGGTTTCTATTTAGTTACTAATGTTGAGTCATCTGTTACTTTGTAATAAAAGAAGAAATGTTTCAACTGTTATAAAGAGGCTTCTAGCATTATTCTCTGAGGAAGACTAAAGCACAGCTGTTACTATATTCCAGTGAAGAAAAAAGATTGTGCTTATCAGGATTGGTGACTGTCAACCCTATACAGTCATAGAGGGATTAATGTTATAGAAACATTCAAAGAAGAGAGAGGTTTCCATAACACATGGTGCAGGGCTGCATTGCTTCCAATGCAGCCCTGCACCATGTATTTTTCAAAAGTGTCCTCTTAAAGAGGAGATATGGCCACCCTACCTGATGCAGACTGCTGCCTGGGGCCCTTTCCCCTCCCTGCCTGTGGTTGCAACATTGTTTTAGACACAACGTTGCAACCGCGGGCAGAAAGGGGGAGGGGGCCCACTCAGCTACCGGAAGGGCCCTCAGCCAGCTCAGGTGGCAATTTAAAAAAAAAAAAGAAAGAAAAGGGGGTGGGGGGAATGGGTGGCTTATCTACCTTGGATATTGGGCCCTCAGCCAGTATGGGCCCCGGGATGAATGTCCCTATTTGTCCAATGGTAGCTTGCTTCTCTTTCTGATTTGGATCTGGCCACCATCATCCATGCTTCATCACCTCAAGGCTAGATTACTGCAACACACTCTACATGGGAATGCCCTTGTTGACTGTTCAGAAGCTGCAGCTGGGGCAGAATGTGGCGGCTCGGCTCCTTTCAAGGACGAGTTGCTGGGAGCACATTACACCCGTGTTCCGAAGTCTGCACTGGCTCCCTGTAGCTTTCGGGGCACAATTCAAGGTGCTGGTTTTGACCTTTAAAGCCCTAAAGGTCTGGGTCCCATATATCTGAAAGATCGCTTGTCCTACCATGTTCCATTGCGGTCGCTATGGTTGGCCAGGAGGGCCTCCTTGCAGGTTATATCTACTAACCTTGTCTGTGGGATGGGGGGTGCACAGGAGGGCCGCCTTAACTGCTGACCTGATTTTGTGGAACTCCCTTCCCCCAGGAGGTTTGCTTGAGCCTGAGCCTAAACATCTTCCGAAGGCGGTGCAAAACATTTTAATTTGAAAAGGAATTTGGTGGGCGGGGACAGGGGTTGGTTAGGGTTTTGGGTAGGATTGTGCAGAGGGTGGGAGTGTTTATTGTTTGAATTTTATTATAGTTTTATTAATTGTGAGCTGCCCTGAGCTTCTAGGGGAAGGGTGGCATATAAATTCGAAATAATAAAATAAATATCTTCTGTATCTTGACTGAGGGTCTGATTTGAAGTTATGCTATAGTCCTTTCTACCACTTTGGCGGGTGTGGGTTCAAATTACATTTATGTTCACTTTCAGACTTTACCACACTGCTAAGATCATAGCAAAGATCTCTAGTGCAATGAGAATTGAACTCATTTTGTTACTTTGTCATTTAAACAGGAGGAATTGTGAATTTTGATCTCCAAATCTGAGACATGCTTTTGTTATTAGATGTAGTTGTTCTTGCCATAGTACTAAGGTGATTTATATCATCCAATACTCTTGTATCAGCCTCTCCGTTCTAGAAGGATTTTGGACTATGATTGGGCTGCAGTATGGAGATGTTTGAGTTTTTCCTCTTCCTTTATTAGACTACATAGGCTTTGTAACACGAAGGACATCATAGATGTTTGTATTATCTGCAGATCCTTGTGTAATTTGATTGCTGCTTATATGCAGACTGAGGGTGTTTTGAGGTCCACTGAGAGTGTAAGGTTTGAGTATATTGTAGCAATTGGGATTGCAACTAATGGTAGCCCTTAATTTTGCTTTTGTTACCTCAAGACTGGACTACTGCAACATGCTCTATGTGGGACTACCCCTGGTGACCGTCCGGAGGCTGCAGCTGGTGCAGAATGTGGTGGCCTGGCTCCTTACAGGGTCGGGTCACTGGGAGCACATTACACCAGTGCTTCATTCCCTGCACTGGCTGCCTATTTTCTTCCGGGCCCAGTTCAAGGTGTTGGTTCTCACCTTTAAAGCTCTACATCGGCTCGGCCTGACCTATCTATGGGACCGCCTCACTCCCCGGGTCCTCGATCAGCCCCTGCGGTCCGCTGGGGGTCCCTTCTTGGAGATGCCCCGAGTAAATCAGTGGGCCACTATGGAGAGGGCGTTCTCAATGGCCGCATCTCAGTTGTGGAGCTCCCTCCTGGAGGAGGCTCGCCTGGCCCCGGACCTGCTGACATTTCATCAGGTTTGTAAAACCTGGCTATTCCACCAGGCATTTGGTGGAGGGGACGGATGAGGGAAGGAGGGATGGGATGGGGGGTTGTGAGTACTAGGGTGGGGGGGTTTTTGTTTTATGTTTATTTTTTTGTCTTTTCCATGTGGATATATATTGGTATTTTGTGTGTTTTAAATTTTTGTTTTAAGTGTAAGCTGCCCTGAGCTGCTTTGCAGAAGGGGTGAGGTATAAAATTGTAAAACAAATAAATAAATAAATTATTGGAAGCACTTGTTAACTGTACTTTAATGCTGAGTGCCCATATGGATTTATTTAAGCCCAATTACTACATGAAGGCTCAGAGTTACTAGTAGCTTTCATTGCTAAGCTTGTCTCAGATGCTGATGTAAGGAGATATGGTTTGATGGAGCTCCTGGCAGAGGGTGAGTTTGTTCTTGTTTTTGATTTTTGACTTTTTTGTCATTAATTTTAGGTTATGTTAGGATTTATATTGAAAACGTTTCCCTTTATTTATATATAGGTTTTTGGAGTTAAAACAAAGTTATATTGGGCAAGGTGATAATGCTAGATAAAGGTAAGCCCTTTGTTAATTTTAACAGACTCATTGGGCTTTTATAGTTTAGGTTTGTGGTTACGTTCCATCATTTTTTTTTCTTGCTACAGACTCACCCCCTGCAGGATAACGCCAATGATGGGAATGTTTGCTAAACTGTAAAATGTGCTGCTGAGGAAGACCAGTATCACTGGCTAGAAACATAGCGATGTCCAGCACCAACGTGTTTAGCATTCATCACTTAGTGTATATAGCACTGCTATGCATAATACCATTTTGCTCTGGGTTTATTCATTGATTTGTTTGGTGTTTTGCTAATTTGGTATGGTTGAATCACCACTAGCATGTGTAGAATTCACTGTTAGCGTGTATAGCATTGCTATGCTTAGCACCGTTCTGTTCTGTGTTCATTTATTGACAAGCTTAGCCTTTTGCTAATTTTGTATGGCTGATTGACTGCTTTGCTGAGCTTATAGGGTTTAGTGAGCTCATTTATATTATTATTATTATTTTATTAGCATTTGTATAGCGCCAGCTATGTACCTGGCGTTTACAGAACAATAAGATAGACGTGGTCCCTGCCTACGGCTTACAATCTAATAGTCCGGATATATTTGATTTTTTGGTTTTAAGTGTTTCCCATTTGTACTGGGGGATTCCATCTCTGGCTTCCCTGCAGAATGCGGCAGCTCAGCTCCTTTCAGGAATGAGTCACCAGGAGCATGTTACACCAGTGCAGACTTCTTATAACTTTCCGAGCACAATTTAAGATGCTGATTTTGGCCTTCAAAGCCCTTAATTGTCTGGGTCCCATATATCTGAAAGACCGCCTGTCCTACTATATTTCATGGCAGCCTCTACGGTCAGCTGGGAATGCCCTCTTGCAGGTTCTATCTGTGGGACAGGGATGTGCAGGAGCACGTTCTCAGTTGCTGCCTCAATTTTATGGAACTCCCTTCCCCAGGAGATTCGCTTGAGCCCAAACCTAAACATCTTCCGGAGGTGGTGTAAAACTTTAAAAAAGCATTTGTCAACGCACCCCCTATTAACACGCAGAGACAGTGTTTGGTTTTAAAACTGGCTGCACTCTTTATTGATAACCATCATCATTAGACCGGTGAGTAATTGCACTAAGCAATCAGGGTCCACTATGCTAGTAGCTAGCATTATTATTATTATTATTATTATTATTATTATTATTATTACCAAAACTCTTGTTCATGCTCTGGTCATCTCTCGCCTCGATTACTGTAACCTCCTTCTCACTGGCCTTCCCCGGTCTCACCTTTCTCCCCTCATCTCTGTCCAAAACTCTGCTGCCAGGGTCATCTACCTCGCCAGTCGCTTCGACCATGTGCAGCCCCTCCTCTCTTCGCTTCACTGGCTTCCCCTTCCTGAACGAATCCTGCACAAGCTCCTAGTCTTCACCTATAAAGCTCTTCACAACCTTGCTCCCCCCTACCTCTCTGCACTTATCGCCCTCCATACTCCAGCCCGTGCACTTCGCTCCTCCTCTGTCCCTTCTCTCACCCTTCCACGCCTTCCCTGCTCCCCTAAGCGCCTTCGTCCCTTCTCACTTGCTGCCCCCCATGCCTGGAACTCCCTCCCTGTCCACATCCGCCTTGCCCCCTCCCTTCATACCTTCAAATCTCTCCTTAAAACTCACCTCTTTCGCTCTGCTCTGTCTGACTCTTTATCCTGCTGAGCCACTATTCCTATACCTACGATCGGTTTACCCTTATCCTTGCAACATGGACCTGCCTGCTGTCATTCTCATCGTAACCAAGCCAAGTACGTGCACTTGAGACCTCGCATCTTCATGAATGTTAGACCCCTTGTCTCTCCCTCTGTTCCCCTTCCTAAGTCTCTCCCCCAGCTCCTGTCTCTCAGATTGTAAGCCCTAGGGGCAGGGACCGTGTCTATTTTATTACTTTGTAAAGTGCCAGGTACACTGCTGGCGCTATATAAATGTTTGTTAATAATAATAATAATAATAATAATTATTATTATTATTATTATAAACATGTATATAGCGTCAGTCATGTGACCTGGTGCTGTACAGAACATAGAAATAGACGCGGTCCCTGCCTGTGGCTTACAATCTAAAAGACAAGGAGGGGGATACAGGGAGAGGGGACAGCGGGAGAGACAGGGGAGAAGACAGGCAAACATTCAAGCGGATGCGAAGACTCAGGTGCGTGTGCTTGGCTTGGTTACAATCAGGTTGCGGCCATCTGCAGAGGAGGGCAGACAGTAGGTATATGGGAATGTCTAGCAGGAATTGGGAAGGCGGCGAGGAAAAGGTGGGTCTTGAGGAGGGATTTGAAGGAGCGGAGGGAGGGGGCAAGGCGGATGTGGGCAGGGAGGGAATTGCAGGCATGCGGGGTCACGAGGGAGAAGGGTCGAAGGCGGTTAGGTGAGCAGGAGAAACGAGGGAGAGTGAGGGAGGGGACAGAGGAAGAGCGGAGAGCGCGTGCAGGAATGCGTGGAGATTAGGTCTGAGAGGTAAGGGGGAGCTTGGTCGTGGAATGTTTTGAACGTGAATACCAGGAGTTTAAACAGGATACGTTCAGGAAGGGGGAGCCAGTGAAGAGAGAAGAGGAGAGGCTATGTTATATTAACTTGGGACTGCTCTGGGCATGCTTTCCAGTGTCAGTGTCCCTTAACTTCGAACTTCACCCCTTCGACAGGTCACTAGCCATGGCCGAAGGGGGCATGCCCAACTCTGGGCCAGAGTAAGGAGATCTTGTGCCTGCAAGGTTGAGGACTGTGCCAGTCCTTACTCACCATGCTAAGACACCCCTCCCAGGGACGTGACCCCAGTGCATGCTGTGCCCTGCATTGCCTGGGTATCACTTCCCCATCTCTTAAGGAGATGACTCTATAAATTTCCTATAGCCTTACCTAATTAACCTACTATCGCATACTGGACCCCTGCAGAGTGTGACAATATCTTGACCCTTATAATAACTTTCTGATAATATCCAATCATGTCAAATTATTTCAGTCATAACGCTCTTACATCCAGATTCACTATTTATTTTCATGCCAATTAATGATTTATTTGTGATCCAATTGTGTACCAAATTAATTAATTCCTTTAATAAACCAATTATTTATCTCAATTCCTATTTAGCCTACTCTGCACTATAAAGGAAGCAAAACCCCAAACCCCACCAACATCACAGACAGCACGGGCCACCCAACAGCCACACAGACAGCCCAGGCACAGGGGGCCACCACAGGGGCTGAGCACAGGCACAGGGGGAGGGCACACGGAAAGGGAACGGCCCCGGAGCAATCCGGGAATGGTCCAGGAGGCCGGCAGGAACCCCCGCGCCAGTGATGGCGTGCTGACTGGGATGGAGACGATCCAGAGCCAAAGCGCCAAAGCGCTGACCCAGCGATCCAACACACACACCTGGAGGAAGCCGGGAGGTGCAGTCCAGGGGCCCGAGACTCCCACAGTCACAGAGTCACCCAAGGGGAAGGGGCACAGGCACAGATGAGAGGCTGGTCAGACAAGGGAAGACAACAGCACCTGGGGAGCCGGGAGCTGGCTCAGAGAGCAGGACGCAGCCACGGGAGGGGCCAGTCATGGAGGGGACCACCAGTTGCAGCGAAGGACAGGGGGTGTGTGGAGGGGGCCCGGAGGCACATGCAGGGGCAGCAGAACCCATGGAACCAGCCTGCACAGCAGCGAGCCTGGTACAGCATGGAGGGAGCGGGTAGTGACCCACGACGGCTGGGCGGAGGCGGGAGCACACAGCGTGGCTGGCATCGAGGGCTCCAAAGACACAGGGGGCCTCACAGCCAGCTGCAGGGGTCACAAAGGGGCTCAGGGCAGGGTGGCCCACCAGGTGCATGTAGTGGGGCCACTGAAGCATACCCCGACAGTAGCCCAGTGCAGACATGTGGTGGGCGATGAGGTAATACACCTCAAATGGATCTGCATTGGCGAGCCCCACCTGGACATCGACCACACATCAGCCAGCACTGCTAGCTCCACTCCGATGGGCTCTGACAAGCCATAGTCAGCACCTGGGGGTGATGGAAGGTGCCCGAGCTCCAACAGGTGGTGATAAGCTGCTCCACTCAACCGCTGGTACCCACAGGCCCCGTGGATGCAGCCAAAGAGGAAAACAGCCAGGGCAGGGCCCCCCTCCACTAGACAGCTCATGCAGGCGGCTAGGCTGCACACAGAGAGGGCAGACACGGTTTCCACCATGGACCACCCCACATGTGAGCACCTCATCTCCGGGATGCGCCCATCGGGAAAGGGACAGAGGCCCAGCGCCTCCTCATGCAGCCGGCACTCGCGGGCGCTCACCTCATAGCCAAAGTAGTGCAGGCCAGAGCTCAGACTCGTGTAGGCACCAGAATGGGTGTCCAGGCACTTCAGGAGCAGTTGCACGGCCTCATGAAAGGTCCAGCTATGGGGGTGCCAGGCATTGCGGGGTGCGGAAGCCCTGGGGAAGCACAGCCGGTGAATGCCACAGGGCCATTGTCTCACGAAAGGTCCAGCTATGGGGGGCGCCGAGTGGGGTGGGGCACGGGAGCCCAGAGGAAGCTCTGCTGGCCATGGCCCAGCAAGCAGCGGTTAAGAACTGCAGTGAAAGCAGGGCCCCCAGTCCCAGGTTGGATGGGAAGGGAAGCAGGGGAGCTCCAAGGCCATGTGATAAGGCTACAGGCCACAACATAGCACGGCTAACCAGCGAGGTGTGGAGTGCAGACCCAGCACAGTTGCTGGAACCGAGCACACAAACCATACAGCCAACACAGATATCAGGACAACAGGCAGCAAACAAAGATAGTTGGGAGGTGATGACAATAGGCATGCAGCTATGAACCGCATGCCCGGGCACAATCGGGCCTGTGCACGAGCCCCCATGCTGGGAAAGCAGGTGCGCTCTGGGGGGATGCTGCCTACTGCTGCGCCCTGGCCGCCCAGCTGCCGCCAGGGCAGACAGCCAAGGGGGGTAGGCACAGGTGCACCGGGGCCCCCCGCACAGGTGTCCAACCATGTAAAGGGGGTGGGGCGGGTCCGGGGCCAGGCTATAAAGGTGGGAGCATGATTGCACCAGTGGCACCTACCACCATGGATGTGGGACGAATGTAACCTGCGGGATGCACCTAGCCATCTGCGTTGAGTAGTTCCAGTCACATACGGACCTCATGTGCATCCAGACAGAGGAGGTGCACTTCCCAGCTTCGGGCGTGCATGGCCAGGAGTGCTGCTACAGTCCGGTGCACCCAACACAGGTGCAGGTGCTCCCTAGTCCGGCTCAGGGCCCAGCAGGTGTCCGGGGAGGCCCAACAGGCCCTCTGCCATGCCTGCAAGTGGGCAGTGGCGCTCCGCACGGCGGCCAGCCAATATCACTGGTGGAGGGAGACCTTGGGGCACCCAGCACTGTTTGCTATGTCCATCGACCAGTGGGTATAGGTCATGGAGTGGGCACAGGGGTGGTGGGCCAGGGCGCTGGCTCAGTGGGATGAGGCCACCTGGAGATCGCACTTCAGGATGGACAGGCGTTGCCTTCTGCGGCTCGCAGAGCTGCTGATGCCCTGGTTTGAGCAGCAGCACACCCCCATGCAGGCCTCCATTCCCATGGTCCAGCATGTGGCCATAGCTGTCTGGACCCTGGCAACACCCGACTCCTGCCGGTTGGTCTCACAGCACTTCAGTGTTGGGGTGAGCACGGTTGCCGGAATCCTAAGAGACGTCTGCGAGGCAGTGGAGGGCATGCTGCTGGACCACACGATCCAGCTCATGGACAAGGAGGCTGTGATGACTGGCTTCATGACTGGAGGCTTTCCCAACTGCCTGGGCACCAATGACGGCACCCACATAGAGATCCTCCGCCCATCCAATGGGGAGGCCTCCCGTATATGTCTACTGACACGGGTACCACTTCCTACAGCTACAGACAGTCATAGACCACCAGGGCCACTTCATCGACATCTACTCTGACCACTCTGGGTGCAGCCACAATCCCAGGATCCTGACCATCTCACCCCTCTACACCCGGATGTACTGTGGGGACTTCGCGAACATGGGGATGTCCCAGATCGAGGGGGTGATGATGTCTCCCTGTATCCTGGGGGGACCCAGCCTATCCCCTCACCCAGTGACTGATGAAGGCATACCCAGTCACCAGGAACCCTGTGGAGATGCTCTACAATACCCACATGTGTGCCAGCAGGACCGTGGTCGAGAGAGCCTTCGGGACTCTCAAGCAGTGCTGGAGGTGCCTCACAGGCCAGCTGTTGGGGGCTGGACTACACCGTGGAGACCTTGGCCCTGGTGATTGGGGCCTGCTGTGTGCTGCACAATGTGTGCGAGAACGATGGGGCTGCCCTTGAGTTTCCCATGCCCCGGCGCCCGCCCGGCCCCGTGCCACTCTACGTTAACGCCACTAACCCAAGGGAGTACCGATACACCAAGTGCATCCGAACTGCCTTGGCGAGGCAGATTGCCTGGAATGCCACAGCCTGAGGCCTCCACCACCACCCCCTTGATTGCCACCGGTACCTCGGCCACACTCATGGGAATCTGCCCATCCCCTACCCTGGGGCCGTGACACTCATTAATGGCTGCTGTTGCTGTGCCCGTGCCTTTATTGGCCTGTACTGTACAGTCATCCCCACCACAACCACCACCTGACTCCCAGCATTGTGCCCCCCCTCATCCCCCCTCCCCCCCTTTCACCTCCTTGGATCTCCTGAGCCTTCCCCTCGGCCACCCTGTGGGTGCCATGGAGCTCTGTGAGCTGCCCTCACCCCCGCTGTCCATTTCCCTGACCATGTCCTGGGAGGCTTCGGTGTCCTGAGGGGCAGCTGCTGCCTCCGGTGGCCTGAAGGGATCGGGAAGCAGATTCATGGGCCCTGTGGACATGCCGGTGCCTGGGACAGTGGAGGGGGCGATGGGGGTGCCGCAGGGCCCAGCATCAATGCTGGGGCCGGCAGGGTGCCCGGCAGGGCAGCGGTTATCACGTAAGCACTCATGGTCCACGCGTGCAGCAGCAGCAGCGACATGCCAGTGTTGTGGGACTAATCCAACTTCAGTGAGTGCTCTGCCACCATGTGCTCTATGACCTGTTCCAGCCACCCGGACACCTCCACCTGCCTGCTGTGCTCCTGGTGCTCCCACCCCCATTTGAGGTGCACCTTCACCTGCAGCCTCCAGTCCCTGGCCTCTGCCTGCTGCAGGGCCCTGTCCGTGGCCACCTCCATCCAGTTGATGGCCGCAATCATCCGCTCCCCCTGCTTTGTGGTGGTCTGGACTATGTCCTCCACCTGCCCCTCCCTCCGATGCCGTACCCGTGCCCTGTGTTCCTGCATCCACTGTGCCAGGGGCACGGGGCTCACTGGAGGGGCCTCAACTGGGCACCCTGTTCGTGTGCACAGTAAGGGTTAGTCCAGCGGCCCTGCCACCCACCTCCCATCCTGTGTCACCGCTGCGGGTGCTTGGGTGACCCCCTGGCTGGTAGATGGCCGGTGCCCTCCCCTGGAGGCCCACTGTGCCCCGGCCTCCCCTACCCCATGCCCCCCACCCCAGGTCCCACGTCCTGCTTCCCCTTACCCCCCCCACCCCCTTGCCATGTAGCCTCACTGGGGACCTCTAGATGCTCCTGGGGCTGCTTCCCACTGTCCCCTTCGCCTGCTGGTCCTGTGTGCTGAGGGCACTGTGACCTGTATGGACATGGGTGTGGGTGGGTTGTGTTAGGCATGCTGTGGCTTCCCTTCCCCCCCAGCCATGGGTGGGTGGCCTGCAGCCCCTGCCCCCCTGGTCTGTGCCTTTGCAGGCCCCGGTGACCCCCTGCCTCAGTTCCAGGGTCCAGGCATTCTGGGGTTGTTGGGGGTGGGCCTGTGCCCTGTGGAGGTCCCCCCCCCCATTGACCCATTCCCTCCAGTCCATTCCCCCTCCCACCCACTTGCCTACCCTCAATGTTAGTCTCGGAGTCCTCTGAGGCCAGCCCCTCGGTGTTGCTGTGGTCCCCCTGAGTCCACTGGCTGAAGGTGCCCAGTGTTCCGGCCTCAGATCCTCCCAGGTTGAACACAGGGGCTGGTGCACAAGGTGGGCCTGCTGCTCCCTGAGTTCCCGGGGCATTCCTCTTGGGGAGCCAGGGCCCCGGAGCTGGTGCCTTCTAGTGGTGTGGTGAGGGGAGGGGGTACATCGTCCCATTCCCTGCCCTGGACCATGGCACTCCCCACGAGCCATGGGGCGACTATGGATCCCTTCATGTGGAGGATGCGGTCCAGGGCATCATAGTAGGGGGTGGTCCGGGCTCCATGACCGGAACGCCGGTTGTTGTCCTTTATTACCTTGTACCCCCTCTTGAGCTCCTTGACCTTGGAGCGGCATTGGGCCACTGTCTTGTGGTGCCCCACTGCCTCCATGTCCTGCATGATCTCGTTGTAGACGTGCTCGTTCCTTTGGCTTACCGTGAGTACCAGCTGGTGCTCCAGGGTCCCCAAGATCCTAATGAAGTCCTGGGTTTCCTTGTGCCCCCATTGCCCCCCTCTGTGGTATGGCCATCTCCCATGTGGGCCCTCCTGCTCCGCTTGCCCTCCACCCATCTCCTCCAGGGGCTCCAGCTCCCGGGCCCGTTTCCAGGTCTGTGGGTCATAACGGGGGGGGGGGGGGTGTTGGTTGCCTGGGTGCCTCAGTCCTGCGGCTGTCCTCCCTTCCCCCCTCCCTCAACCCCCCCTTGGTGCCCATGTGCCACTGGGCAGCCCCCCTTGATCTCCTTATCCATTTCCGGGGTACCTCCTCCCGCTGGTTGGGTGTCCCCTCTGGGGCGGCCTGCCCCGGCTGTTGCCGCTCCTCCTCCACTGCCTCCATCTGCAGCACCATCTCCTCCTCCTCCTCCTCCTCCTCCTCTTCCCTTGCTTGCTCGCCCTCCACTCTCCTCGCCCTTCTGCCTTACTCCAACCCGCCACGTTCCCCTGCTGCTGTGTGCCCTTTAAATCTCCCTCCCCAGTCTGTGTTGTTGCTCATTGCCTGGCAGCAACACTGGATGCTTTGGCCCCAGCTGGGGATCGTTTTGTTTGTTTCTGGCTGGTGATTGCTGTTCAGTCATTCGGTTTTGCTGTTTCCCACTGGGAATTGCTTGGACCACCCTTCAGGAGATGATCTGGTCCGGACCTCCGAAAGGGTGGTTGGCTTTGTCCCCTGCTGGGGATTGTCTGTGGCGAACATCTGGCAAAAGCCGAACAGATGTTCAGGGCTCTTTGGCCCCGCCACGGGACTGACTGTAGTTCACTGTGGTTGGCTGTGATCTCGTAACATCTGAATGTGTCCCTTCGGCAGGGGAGGTTGTCGCCTTGTTTAAAAGAGGCTGTGGTGCGCCCCCTGCTGAAAAAACCATCGTTGGACGTGGACGCCCTCGCCAGCTACCGACCTGTCTCTAACCTTCCCTTTTTAGGGAAGGTTATTGAGCGGGCAGTGGCGCTCCAGCTCCAGGGTCATCTAGATAATATCGGGCTCCTTGACCCGTTTCAATCTGGGTTCCGCCCCGGCTATGGCACCGAGACGGCGTTGGTGGCCTTGGTGGACGACCTCCGCCGGGAGATGGATGCGGGATGTTCGACATTTCTCATCCTGCTCGATCTCTCGGCCGCTTTTGACACCGTGGACCATGGGCTGCTGTTGAGACGACTGCGTGACCGGGGGGGTCTGGACGGGACTGTTCTTGAATGGTTCCGTTCATTCCTCTCGGGGAGGAGCCAGCGGGTGGTGTTGGGGGAGGAAACATCGAGCCCCCGCGCCTTACCGTGTGGCGTTCCGCAGGGATCGATCTTGTCTCCATTATTATTTAACATCTATATGCAGCCCTTGGGGGAGGTCGTGAGAGGGTTCGGGGTGCGATGTCACCAGTATGCTGATGATACTCAGCTGTACCTCTCGTTTTCTACCGACCCAGACCCTGCTGTCTCGGTGCTATCCCAATGTTTGGAGGCCGTGGCGGATTGGATGCGGCGGAGCAGACTGAAGCTCAACCCAGATAAGACGGAGGTGATGGTGGTGGGGAGGGCGAAGGGGGTGGTGGCCCCCCTGATTGGGGGGGTTTGCCCCCCTGTAGCTCAGCAGGTCCGGAGTCTGGGGGTCATATTGGACGCAGGCCTGCGGCTGGAGCGGCAGGTGGAGGCAGTCGCGAAGGCTGCCTTCCGCCAGCTTTATCTGGTACGTAGGCTGCGTCCGTATGTCTCTGGCCCGGACCTGGCCTCCCTCATCCATGCCTTCGTCACCTCGCGACTCGACTACTGTAACGCGCTCTACGTGGGGCTTCCCTTGTTCCTGGCCCGGAGGCTGCAGCTGGTGCAGAATGCGGCGGCCCGTCTTCTTACGGGGACGGGTCGCCGGGAGCACATTACACCGGTGCTCCGAGCGCTGCACTGGCTGCCGATAGTGTGCCGGGCCAGGTTCAAGGTCCTAGTAATGATCTATAAAGCCCTATACGGCCTTGGCCCCTCTTACCTTAGGGACCGCCTCGCCCTTCGCGCCCCGGAACGACTCCTGCGGTCTGCCGGGGGTGCCCTCCTGGAGGTCCCCCGTGTTAAGCGGGGGGCCACGATGGAGCGGGCATTCTCGGTGGTAGGGCCGCGGCTGTGGAACTCCCTTCCGGAGGAAGCTCGCCTGGCCCCAAGCCTTTTGACCTTTCGGCGGAACTGTAAGACCTGGCTGTTTGCCCAGGCCTTTGGGAGGGGGGGGGGGGTGATTTTTAATCCCCCACCTGTCTATTTATTTTTATATACCACCAGCTTATTGATATGTCTTATGGTTGTATTTTAAATGTTTTTAAAATGTTTTTTATTGTTGTAAACCGCCCCGAGCTGCTGTGCAGGATGGGGCGGTATAGAAATCTAATAAATGAATGAAAAAAATGAATGAATGAAAGTACCCACAGTTGCTCTGTCCCAAACTCCTCTTTAGACTGGACTGGGCACTGCTGCTGTAGGAGACTCCATCCATATGGAGCACTATGAATCATGGCAGGCCATGGCTGAGGTGGTAGAGTGCAGATCCCTGGCATCTCTGACAGAGGCATCAATCCCTGGCATCTCTGATTTAGGATCTCTGGTAGCACACCTGAGTGCGGCCTCTGTCAGGAATCCTGGACGGTCTCGGGTAGCATGCCTAGGTGAGGCTTCTGCCGGAGAGCTGGATTTGAAACCCTGCTGCTGTGTCAGGTTGTGTCAGCCTCCGCCGCCAGCCCCGAAGCCCCCGACATCCTCAGGGCCCCCAGGACGCAGGCATGCGGCAGGAGCGCGTGGAGCCCCCTCCTTTGCCGGCCACATCGGCCGTCAATGCGGGGCCCGTGGCCACGCCCCCCCCAGTGCCTGACCAGATGATTCCCCCTCCGATGCAGGATGCACCCTTGGCCACGCCCCCGACGCTGTTGCGACTCTCGGAGCGTCTGCGGGCACGCACGGGGGCGGGGTCTTTCACATAAACGCCAGCGCCGCAATCAGAGCGGCGCTGGTGATTGTTCGAGACCGGCCCCCTTGCGCTTGTTCCTGTTGTTGCGATTGCCTGCCTAGTACCTTCCTGCCTTTTGAGCCTGAGTGAACTCCCTTCAAGTGAATTCCCCCTTGTCGTGTCTGGAGCGAGTGACGGAGCGAGTGGTGAGTGCGAGGTGTGTGAGTGTCCCCCTCCCCCTCCGTCCCTGGTCAGGGCTAGACCCTCCCTGGGGAGCACTGCGAACGAGTGACCCTACCTCCTCCCTTGCAAGCCTGGGTAAGGGTCCTCCCCCTGCACGGTCTCCCCCTTGCACCTCGTCCCCTGCCTTCCCTCTGCACACTGAGAGCGTGGGATAGGGAGTGTGGGGGTATTGTGCGGCCTCTCGCAATCCAGGCGCCCTATGATGATAGTGGCCTGTTCTCTTTCATTAGAGGTAACGGCCAACACACTATCCTGACAGGCACAAGACCCCCTCGTTGTTTCCTCGCTGAGAGAGTCGCTGCTAGCCATACCCAGTGTGTGAGCGGTACAAGTGGTAACCCCTCTGTGTTCTCCCCCCTCCCCGGTGACAGGTTGTGACAATACTGGTTAGGCAGCTCCTTATATGGTGCTTCATAGGGCTATTGCAACACAATAGTCCTGCCCCTTGCAGAGTGCTGTGATGTCATGGTGCTCTATAAGGGGGCAAAGCTACATCTGAACAGGGAGTCAGAATTTATTTATTTATTTATTTATTTATATTAAAATTTCTATGCCACTCCCTCCTTCCTCAGGCATCTCGTGGCAGTTCACAGCATATTAAAAACATTTTAAAACATTAAAACAAACAGTAATAATTCAATTAAAAAACAATATAAAACCCCATCCCCCCCCCCCACCCTACCCTCACCCAACCCACCCAACCCATCTCCCTCGGGAAAGGCCTGGCGGAACAGCCAGGTCTTACATTGTCTTCAGAAATTGGGGAGGCTGGCAGCCAAGCGGATCTCCAATGGGAGGGAATTCCACAGCTGCAGCGCAGCCACGGAGAACGCCCTCCTCACAGTGGACACCCGGGAAACCCGGGGGACCTCGAGGAGGGCGCCCCCCAGCCAACTGCAGGGGCCGCTCCAGGACCCGGAGGGTGAGGCAGTCCTGCAGATAGGCGAGGCCCAAGCCATTTAGGCCTTTAAAGGTCAGCACCAACACCTTTAATTGGGACCGGAAGCCTACCGGCAGCCAGTGCAGAGAGCAAAACACCGGTGTGATATGCTCGCATCGGCCTGTCCCCGTCAAGAGATGGGCTGCCGCATTCTACACCAGCTGCAGCTTCCGAACCAACACCAAGGGTAGTCCCACGTAGAGCGTGTTGCAGTAATCCAGTCTCAAGGTAATAAAAGCATGGATGACTCTGACCAGATCTGAGTCCGAGACGTACAGCCTAAGCCGACACACCAGGTGTAACTGGCAAAATGCTCCCTTCACCACAGCCACCACCTGGGCATCCAGGCGGAGCTGTGGGTCCAGGAGCACCCCCAGACTCTGGACCTGAGAAACCAGGGGAGGATGGACCCCATCAATGATGGGGGCCACCACTCCCTCGGTCCCCCCCACAACCATCACCTCCGTCTTGTCAGGATTAAGCCTCAGGCGGCTCGCCCTCATCCAATCCCCCACAGCGGAGAAACACCGGATAAGTACCGAGACTGCCAGGCTTGAGTCGGAGGAAAATGAGAGCTATAGCTGGGTGTCATCAGCATATTGATGACATCTCACTCCATACTCCTTAACAACCTCTCCCAGAGGCTTCATATACACATTGAACACCGAAGCTAAGCTCGTTGCAAGCTAAATTGGGTAAAAACACCTTGGATTATTGTGTTCTCACTATTGGCCCTGAGGGTGGGGACATGCTGAGGAATGGGACTCAAATATTTAAATATAAAGCAGTGGTTGAATCTAAAAGGATTGGGGATGGGAAATATAATCAGGAGCAGGTGAGGATGGAAACTTCCTCCACAAATAATAAATATGGCTGTAACAGACAGAATCAATTAATGGATACTGGGGCAATTTTTCATAACTCAGGTAGAATGAATGTAATTGAAGCAAAGGAGGATGGGATTACAAACATGGGTACTAATGCATGACTGTTGCCTAATGCCACATGTGGTGATACTAGAGACACCTCCTTAATGAAAGTTCTTTCGTGGAATATTGCAGGGTGGGCCACCAGTGTAAATAAGGAATTAATAGATTTAGTCTCCAACTACAGTATTGTACGTGTGCAAGAAACATGGGCTGATGCCACTGTAGAACTGTACCTTCCTAGCTTTAATGTGTGGACAATTCCCACTGTCAAGACAGCTAAATTTGGTAGACCAGCTGGGGGCGTGGCCACATTTGTCTCACGGAAGTATCAGATACATTTGCAACAAATTGATAATGCTCCCAAGAATACACTAGCTCTACATCTGTCCTGGGGGACTGATATCTCTTTGGTTATCCTTAATATATATCTACTTCCCACCAGGGGTATTTATGAAAGAGTAGCCTATTGGAAATAGCTGGAGGAGTTTCTCGACTCTATAGAGGAGGAATTTCATGACTCCCCAGCTATTTTAGTTCGGGATTTCAACTGAAGAATTGGGAATTCCAATGTAGCTATTGAGCAGTTGATGGCAATTGATGAGGAGGAGGATTTCTTCTTTCCTCCCAGGCATTCTAGGGATCGGATTTTGAATGCAGCAGGGCTTCAGTTCCTACAGTTCCTATATAGGTACAACTATAAAATCTTGAATGGAAGATCTACTCTAGACCCTTTTGGGGATTGGACATATATCTCCACATTAGGAGCTAGTGTAGATTATATCTGTGTTCCCACTGCATTAATGGACAGACCTATCGATTGTCAAGTGCTATCCTTTGGCTGTAGTGACCACCAGCCCCTAGAGTTCCTTATAGATTACAGCCACGATCATCCCCAAATGATATTTTCTAGTCTGGATATAGCCCATTTGGCAGCACAAGGTCCAAAGGTTGCACGCTGGAATAATAAAATGGCAAAGGCCACTACACACTTTTTTCTGTCATCGGATATGACATTATTCAAGGAAGAATTTTTGAAGCTTAGTCTAATTGGGGACACCTTGATCCCCCTTTTCTCCAACATTATAAACTATCTTAAAGATACAATTTGCTCCCCTTCATCTGGTAATTGCAGTGTGAACTCTGTACCATGGTATGATGGTGATTGCAAAAAAGCCAAAATAGCTTTAAATAAGAAAGCTAGGAGTGCCAAAGCTTCCCAAGCCACCAGGGACCTTTTTTTACTGATTGAAGCTAAGGCTCATTATAAGAAGCTTCTAAAAAAGAAAAAACTAGCCTATCAACAGCAACTTTGGAGTCGATTGGAAGAAGCAATGGCAAATAAGGACACTAGGGCCTTTTGGGGTTTAGTGAAGCATGGGACATGCAAATATATCTCCGCACCTGAACCTAACATCCCTAACTTGGTATGGCTTCAGTACTTTAATGCTATATTTAATAGATACACCAGAGTACATACCGACTCATTAAAGAATTTGATGCTCCTCCCACCCTGACTTCCAGTCACTGAACAAGAAGTGAGATCCTTGTTGAGAATCCCCAATAATAAAATCTTGGGGGAGGATACTATCCCGGGGGAATTCTTCCGTCAACATATAGACTGGTGGGCTCCTATACTGTGTTTACTTGTTTACTTTTATTAATCATTCTAGGCACATCCCGGCGGGATGGAATTCTAGTATTATAATACGCATTTACAAAAAGGGAGACAAGTCCTCTCCTGCGAACTATAGGCCAATTAGCCTTATTGATGTAGCTAAGGTGCATGCCCGCTCACTGCTGACTAGGTTGGAAGAATGGGTGGAAACTAATCAGATTTTGGCTGAAGAACAAGCCGGCTTTAGGACCGGACGCTCTACCATTGACCAGTGTTTTATAGTGGCACATCTAATCACCAAATATGTTACCATGAAGCGGTCTAAATTGTATGCAGCTTTTGTAGACCTGAAAGCAGCTTTCTACCTAATTGATAGCAACCTCCTATGGGAAAAGCTCAAGATGACTAATATAGATCTTAGGCTCTTAAATCTGATACAACTGCTTTATGATGACACTGATATGTGTGTACGACTTTGTAGTGGCCAGTTATCTGATTTTATCACCTCTTCTAATGGTGTTAAACAGGGTTGTGTCCTGGCACCTTTTTTGTTTAATTTTTTTTATCAATGATATAGTGGGTTTCCTGGCAAAGAAGCAATGTCATCCTCCTCGTATTGCCCAGAGACACATCTCTATTTTACTATATGCAGATGACATGGCGGTGTTTTCTCTTACCAAAGTGGGCATGAGAAGAATGCTAGACGCCTTGGGTGATTACTGTGGTTTGAATCATTTAGAAATTAACGATGTTAAAACTAAGGTGATGGTTTTTGCTAACTATTTCTCCCCTAGCCAGTGACAAATTGGGACACATTATAGAGCAAGTTATGACCTATAAGTATTTGGGGGTTTTGTTTCATTATCATGGTAATTGGACTAAACATCTTGACTTGATAAAATTGAAAGTTGAGCAAGTCACAAATGGAATAATAAGGTTTTGGAGAAATCCTGGTGCTAAGTTAATCAAGCCAGTAGTGAGATTAATAAATCAGAAATGGATCCCTCAGATGATCTATGGTGCGGAGGTGTAGGGTCATGCTTATTCCCCAGGACTTGAACTGGCTCAACTTAAGATCTGTAAAAGAGTGTTGGGTGTGCCCCAGACCACCCCTTCAAGTATGGTGAGAGCAGAACTTGGCATCTTTCCTGCAGAATATAAAATAAAAATGGCAATCTTTAGATACTGGCTTCGGCTCCAGCACAAGGATGAAAATAGCCTATTTAAAATGTGCTTTAGAGAACAGAAATCCTTTAAAGGAAAATCCTTGTGGGTTCATAAGACCGAAGGCCTGATTCAAGCATATGGATTGTCCGTTCCAGAGCTAGATATCATTTCTCTAAATAAAGCAAGAATCCAGGTGTTCAGCAGAATCACAGATATATTCATGCAAGCCGAGATGACTCAACTCAAGGCCTGCCTAATCGCTCCTGAATTTACAGAATTTAAAACTATGTTTAAACTCGAAGATTATTTGCTATATGTAGAGAATCCTATAGCAAGGGCGGTGTTTACATGCTTGAGGATGCAGATGTTCCCCTCTGCAGTGTTGGAGGGGAGATATAAGGGCATTCCAAAGAACTTGAGGCTCTGTAACTGTATGTAAAATAAGATCGAAGATTTAGAACATTACATGTTCGACTGCCCTTTTAATGATTCTTTGAGAGTTCAAAATATGAATATGTTATTGGTAGGGAAAGAGCATTGGGGTGCAAATTGGAAATTATCATATTTATTGTTTAATTCAAATGTGAAAATAACAAGGGCTATGGCGCAATTTGCTTGGATGGCTGAAATTAATAGGAGGAAAAGCCTAATTGGGAAAGACTCCCCTACCGATTAAAGATAATGTTTTCTGGGAACTTTAACCGTTTTAATTTCTTTTATTTTTGGATAGCTTGTGGTAGGGGTAAGTGCTGTTAATACAACCCCATGACCTATGTATTGTAACTTATACAAATACAAATGTTATTTTAAAAAAACGTTTAGATTAATTTCATTTAGGACTTGGTTATATTCATCTCCAATTTTAATTACTTCAATTATATTATATGTTGTTTGGGAAATGTATACTATTTTTGTATTGTTAATATTTTGTTATAGTCTTTGGCCAAACAATTTTTTATTATTATTATTATTATTGAGCATTTATATAGCGGCAACAATGTACCTAGTGCTTTACAAAGAATAAGATAGATCCCTCCCCGAGAGCTTACAATCTAAAGACAGGGGTAGGGGAGACAGGGAAGGGGGAACAGAGTGAGAGACAAGGGATGTGACATTCATGAGGATGCGAGAGCTCAGGTACACGTTCTTGGCTTGATTGCAGTAAGTTGGGAGTTTACAGATAACAGGTGGGGGATAATCCTGGGTGGGAATGGTTAGCAGGAGTTAGGAAGGGCGGGGCGGAAGAGGTGAGTTTTGAGGAGGGACTTGAAGGTATGGAGGGTGCGGGCCAGGTGGATGAGGGCAGTGAGGGAGTTCCAGGCATGCGGGGCAGTGAGGGAGAAGGGAGGAAGGCGGTTGGGGAGCAGGGTTGGCGTGGAAGGGTGAGGGGATGGAGTAGAAGTGGAGTGCTTGAGCAGGGGTTTGGAGGGAGATCAGGACAGAGAGTTGGGGGGAGCGAGGTTGTGAATACAAGGAGCTTGTGCAGAATGCACTCAGGAAGGGGGAGCCAGTGGGGAGAGGAGAGGAGAGGCTGCACGTGGTCAAAGCGAAGGGCTGGTTGGATGATCCTGGCAGCAGAGTTTTGAACAGAGATAAGGGAATAAAGGTGAGAGCAAGGAAGGCCAGCGAGGAGGAGGTTACAATAGTTGAGGTGTGAGATGACTAGGGCGTGGATGAGAGTTTTGGGAGAGGAGACAGACAGAAAAGGGCGGATCTTGGCAATGTTGTGGAGGGAGAAGCAGCAGGATTTGGCAACAGAGTCAATGTAGGGTTTGAAGGTAAGATGACAGTCAAAGATGAAGCCCAAGCTGCGGGCTTGGGGGACAGGGAGAATGGAGACCCTGTCAATGTAATTGACAGGGAAGAGGGAGAGGAAGGATTGGGAGGGAAGATAAGGAGTTCAGTTTTTGCCATGTTCAGTTTGAGTTGGCATTGAGACATCCAGGTGGAGATATCGGAGAGACAGTTGATGAGGTGAGTTTGAACAGAGGGGGAGAGGGAAGGAGTGGTGAGAAAAAGTTGAGTGTCATCAGCGTATAGGTGGTATTGGAAACTGTGGAAGGCAATGAGTTTGCCTAGGGATTAGGTGTAAATAGAGAAGAGAAGAGGGCCAAGGACAGAGCCTTGGGGAACCCCGACCAAGAGGGGTAGGGAGGAGGAAGGGGAGGAGTTAGGAAGAGATACATTGAAGGAACGGTCAGAGAGGTAGGAGGAGAACCAGTTGAGGACAGAGTCCAGGAATCCAAGGAAGTGGAGAGATTCAAGCAGGAGGGAGTGGTCAACAGTGTCGAAGGCAGCAGAGAGATCAAGGAGGACAAGAATAGTGTAAAGGCGGATGGATTTAGCCACAAGAAGATCATTGGTTATCTTAGCAAGAGAGGTTTCAGTGGAGTGAAGGGGGCGGAAGCCAGATTGGAGGGGGTCAAGGGAGGAGTTGATGGAGAGGAGGCCGAGGCAACGGGAGTAAACAACCCATTCAAGGAGCTTGGAGCAAAAGGGAGGAGTGAGACAGGATGATAATTAGAGGGTTATGAGGGATCCAGAGTGAACTTTTTGAGGATGGAGGAGACAGTGTCGTGTTTAAAGGCAGAGGGGAAGGAGCCGGTAGAGAGGGAGAGGTTGATGATGTGCAGGAGAGGAAGGGTGACTGTAGAGGCAATGGAGGTCAGGAGGCAGGAAGGAATGAGGTCCAGGGGGCAAGTGGAGGGGTTGGAGGAGGAGAGCAGGGAGGAGATTTCCTCAAGAGAGGCGGCAGGGAAGGAGGACAGGAGAGAGGTTGGGGGAGGAGGCGGAGTACTAGGGGGAGAGGACTTGGAAGCAATTTTCAGGTGGATTGTGTCAATCTTAGAGGTGAAAAAGAGAGCAAGATGCTGAGCGGCGAGAGAATAGGGAGGAGGAGGACAGGGGGCTTGAGAAGGGAGTCAAAGGTGGAAAAGAGGCGGCGAGGGTCCCGGGAGCAGGACTCAATGTGGGAGGCATAGTACTGCTGTCAAGTGAGGGAGATAGCAGAGGTGAGCAATGAGAGGCAGAATTTGAAGTGGAGGAAGTGAGCACAGTAGTGGGATTTGCACCAGAGGCGTTCCGCAGCCCAGGTGCAGGAGCGGAGATGGCGAATGGTGGGGGTGAGCCAAGGGCGAGGGTTATGGGAGTGAGCTTGGCAGGAGGAGAGGGGGGCAAGGGAGTCGAGAGTGGAGGCGAGAGAGGAGTTGAAGGTGGAGATGGTAGAATCGGGGGAGGAGGAGGAAAGGACTGAGGGGAGAAGAGGAGAGAGGGAGGAGGCAAAGTCCTGGGGCACAATGGCCTGCAGATTGCAGAAGGGGCGGGAAGATGGGGAAGAGAAGGGGGAGCAGTGGGAGAGGTTGAAGGAGGCAAGGAAATAGTGATGGAACCCTGCAGTACTCCACACGTGAGGCCCCGGTGGGAAGATGAATACTCCCCCAGCACCACACGCTGGGTTCTCCCAGCCAGGAAAGAGCAAAACCATTCAAGAACAGTCCCGCCAAGCCCTGCCCGGTCTCGCAACTGAGTCACCAACAACTCATGATCAATGGTATCAAATGCAGCCAAGAGATCTAATAGGATCATCAGGGTCGAACAACCATGGTCCAACTCACGGTAGAGATCATTGGCCAAGCCACAAGCACAGTCTCCATGCCATAACCCAGATGAAAGCTCGACTGCGAGGGATCAAGAAAGTTAACCCGGTCCAAATGCACCTGAAGTTGCTGAGCCACCACCCGTTCAATAACCTTCCCTAAAAAGGGAAGGTTAGAGACTGGCTGATAATTGGCAAGGGTGTCAATGTCCAAAGATGGTTTCTTGACCAGGGGCCGCACCACTGCCTCCTTGAGACAGCTTGGCACCCTGCCCTCCCGAAGGGAGGCATTGACTATCCCCGCCAGCAACAGTCCCAATGTCTCCTGGCTAGCCTTAACCAGTCAGGACGGGCAAGGATCTAGTTCACAATAGGTGGCTCGAACAGGCCCCAAAGCATCCCCTGCATCTGAGAGTGACACCGCCCAAAACTCATCCTATAAAACAGGACAAGAAGGGGCTTCTACTGCCTCTGACACATTCCCTGCTGAAAAAGTCGCATCAAAACTGGTGAATTTGAGCAATTTTATCTGCAAAAAAGTCCACAAACAAATCACAGTGAGCATTCAATGGTTCTACGTCCAGGCAGGGGGAGGCTGGACTGACCAACCCCCTCACCACCCAGAACAGCTCAGCCAGGCGGGACTTAGCAGACGCAATGAGGGCAGCAAAGAAAACCTTCTTTGCTGTCCGCACCACTACGGCATAAGTACGTAACCAGACTCTATGCCGTAACCGGTCAACTTCAACACACGAATGACGCCACCGTCGCTCTAACCGCCACCCTTCCTGCTTCATCCGCTGCAGCTCCCCAATATACCACGGGGAGCTGCATTGTTGGCAGTTTGGGAGCAGCCACCTGGGAGCCACACAGTCAATGGCCTCCATTAGCACCGTATTCCACCTGGACACCAGGTCATCGAGCAAGTGGCCATCAAGGTCAGAGAAAACATCCCCTAGAGCTATCTGGAACCTTTCAGATTCCATAAGCCTTCGGGGGTGAACCAACCTAACTGGTTCCACACCCTCCAGGGGGTCGACATGTGCCAGGATATCTGCCCGGAGGATATAATGATCCATCCACGGCAAGGGCACTGTTGATACCTCCCCCTCCAATGGATCCCCCATCTCAAGGCCTGTGCAAAATATCATGTCCAGGGTATTGTCATGCCCCCCCCAGGGCCGCCCCCACCGGCGGGGGCAACTGCCAGCTCGGGGGTCCGGTTGGGGGACCACCCCCGGTCCCCGGAGCCCCTCGCTCAGGTTACCGCCATTGACGGCGGCATCTGACATGCTCCCCCTCCCCCAACACAGAGGATTCTGTTGTTGGTAAAGCAGCCGCCAGGCGGAGAGAGGGAGTCTGCTGACAGTGAGGAGTCGGCCCTGCCCCCTCTGTGCCGCTCTGCGCATTTGCGCTTGCACAGGGGGCGGGACATCTGATAGAAATACCAGTGCTGAGAAGCACTTGGCGCTGGTGATTGAGTTGGAGAGACCATCCCCGTGCGAGAGATAAGTGTGGGATTTATGTGCTTATTGTGTATGACTCTGTGATTGTGTTGAAGCCCTGGTGTTGTGTCCCCTTGTTCCCCCCCTTCCCGTGGCTCGACTGAGTGTGTGGCTGCACAGCGTGAGTCACATCGAGTGAGAGCCCTTTCCCCTCCTGGGCTTATTCCCCTTCCCCCCTACAGAGTGTGTGGCACCCTCCGTTCCCTGGCCCTTCCTCAGCCCCTGAGCCCCTACCACCTCTCCCGATTCCCCGCACCGCCCCCCACCTCATAGCCCCGTCCCCCCTCCAGAGTGGTGAAGGGTGTTCTGTGCGTGACTGCGACCTCAGGCTCCCATTGACTCCTGGCGCCCTATGATGATAGGGACCTGGTCTCTGAGAGGCCGATAGGTCCACACACTATCCTGATGGGCACTTATACCTCAAAGGGAACCCCCAGGTGTATCGAGCCGAGGCATGTGCATGGTCACAGGCGTGTGTGTGGGCAGGACTCCCCCTGTCTGGACTCGATCCCCCTTTCACCCCCCTTCCCTGACAGAATCACCAGCCTTTCCTAGCTCCCCTTGCTTCAACCCATCCCCCCCCATGGAGGTTGCGAAGGAGGTAGCAGAGCTCATTCAAGCCATGCAGTCCCTGGCCATGAAAGTCCAGGACTTACGAGCAGAGCATCAGGCCCTGGCCTCCACGGTCACCCAGGGCCTGGTGGCTCCCCCTTTGCCTCCTCCCCCATTGGTTCTGGTGGCAGCCGCAGTGGCGCTGAGCCCCTGGCAGCCTAGGGGGCCTCGTATAGATAAATTTACTGGGGACCATAAGGTTTTTCAGGGATTTGTGGCCCTATGTAAATTAGCCTTTTCCATGCAGCCCCAAACTTATCCTATGGAGTCCCTGAAGGTTGCCTTTATTATAGGGACCTGGGGGGCACTGCATTGGAATGGGCAACTACCCTGTTGCAGAGGGATAACCCCCTGCTTACTAGAGGTGGGACCCCGGGTCCATTACCGGCTACCGGATTTACCGGTTACCGGTTCTGTAAAAACCGGATTCCCGGATTAAATCCGGTATACCGGTACCGGATTTATTTCATTGAGTTCAATGGGGC
>QEPC01014615.1:2188202-2211002 GCA_003113815.1 Sphenodon punctatus | reverse complement strand
GGTCATACTTACCGGCGGCTGCGGGGACGCCGCGGCCGCTGGTGCTGGGGGGTGGACTCGCCTCTGAGTCTTTTTTTAAACAAAAATCCAGGCTGGGCAGGGTGGGTGGGGGGTGTCCCCCCTTCCACCCGCGCAGCCTGGACTCGGGGAGGGTTTGTTTTTTGTAACTTTTGTGGTGGGGCTTTAAGTTTTTTACATTGCAGCCATTTTTAAATGGCTGCAATGTAAAAAAATCTGGTACCCCGGAATCCAGTACCCAGACCGGATTACCGGGTCGAATCTGATAATGCCGGTACGCCCGGTACTGGTATTATCGGATACCGGATTTACCGGTTTTCCCGCCCCTACTGCTTACCAATTATGCAGACGTTCTGAAAGAATTTGTCATGCTGTTTGACCATCCCCATCAAGTAACAGACACAGAAACAGCCATTATGTCCCTCAAACAAGCCAAGGGGGGCCTGGCAGAATATATAACGCAGTTCTGGCAGCTGGCCCTGGAGCTGCGCTGGCCAAATGAGGTCTTAAGGGTCATGTTTAGACAGGGTTTGGGGGACAACCTGAAGGATCAGCTCACCCTGACCGCTCTCCCAGGGACCTGGGAGGAGCTCGCCACCTTAACCTTGCAGATCGAGGATCGCCTTGCCGAGAGGCTACGGGAACGTCGACAAGAGAACCAGTCCTTTCCGCCCCACACCTTGTCTCTCCTCTCAGCAATGTCTGCTGGTCCAAAGACCCCTGACCTGGAACCAATGCAGCTTGGCGCATCTCGCAGGCCACACAGAGAAGGAAAGACGCTGGCGCTCTCATTTATGCTACTATTGTGGGGAGCCCTCCCACTTTATTCATGACTGTCCCTCCATACCTCCTCAATGCAGAGACCATGGAAACAGCAAGGGTCAGGATGGACTGGAGGCCCCCCGACCTTAGTGTTTGCCCCTTCAACCATGACTTCTTCACATAGGCACCTTTGCCTTCCCCTCATGATTCGTGTTGAACTCCACAATTCAATGGTGGTGTGGGACTTGGTGGACTCAGGGGCATCAAGCAATTTTGTGGACACCACCCTGGTGCAATGACATAATATTCTGACCCAACCAAAAACAGGCCCCAAGTGGGTCCAGTCAATCGATGGCTCCCCCTTAGTCTCTGGACCAATTACGACCCAAACCCAGGACTTGCAGTGCCAGACGGGGAATCATGGGAATCCTTATGTTTTGACATGGTCTTTACCCTGCTGTTCCTCGTGGTGTTAGGACTCCCCTGGCTGGGACAGCATAACCCCAGGATAGACTGGAAAACAAAGCAGCTCCGCTTTGACTCCCCCTACTGCAAAGAAACCTGTCTTCGTAAACACTCCCCACGTCCTCAAGGACTGGCAGCCATGATCGAGTTGACGACGTGTCCACCCTCTCTTCCTCCTCAATATAATGACATGGCAGACGTGTTCCGCAAGGTCCAAGCGGTGGAGCTTCCCCCACATAGAGCATATGATTGCCCCATCGATCTTCTCCCGGGCAAGGAGCCGCCATTTGGGCGGATCTACGCCCGCTCGACCCCTGAGTTGAAAACCCTTCGACAATATCTGGATGAAGCTCTTCAGAATGGCTTTATTCATCACTCTAGTTCTCCCACAGGAGTGCCAATTTCCTTTGTCGCAAAAAGGTACTGGGGGTTACGTCCCTGCATAGATTATCGGGGCTCAAACGCCATTACCATCAAGAATCGGTATCCCCTTCCTTTGATCCCAGAACTCCTTAATCGCCTACAAGGCGTGACCCTTTATACCAAGTTAGACCTACGCGGGGTATATAATCTAGTCCGAGTTTGTTTTGGAGATGAGTGGAAGACTGCGTTTCGCACGCAGTATGGGCACTATGAGTAGCTCATCATGCCGTTGCTCCTGCTATGTTTCAGCATTTTAAAAATTATATTTTATGGAACCTTTTGGACATCTTTGTCATCATCTACCTGGATGATTTGCTCATTTATTCCCCTTCGTTAGAACAACATGTATGGCAAGTCCTACAACAGCTCCATGACCATAAGCTATACTGTAAGGGAGAGAAGTGTGTCTTCCATGTGACCACCGTTGACTTTCTTAGGTTCGTGATCCCCCAACAGGAATCAGAATGGACATGAAGAAGGTAGAAGCCATACAACAATGGCCAACCCCAAGAGCCGTCAAACCGTTGCAGCGGTTCCTTCCTCGGCAGTACCAATTACTACAGACAGTATATCCCCAATTATGTGGCACTTGGGGTAGGGTACAGAAGCACAGTTTTGAGACCTTGAAACATGCGTTTACAGTGGCCCCCCTTCTACAACACCCAAATTTCGATCACCCGTTCCACATGGAGTCCGATGCCTCTACCACCACCCTTGGGGCAGTGTTACTACAAAATACCCCTAACTCCCATCAACCTTTGCCCTGCGCATACCGTTCACGACAACTCTCTCCTGCTGAATGGAATTATACCATGTTTGGTAGAGAACTACTCACAATTAAGACGGCATTTGAGACATGACGGCATTACCTGGAAGGGGCCAAGTACCGGTAACGGTGATCACAGATCACAAAAACCTAACTTTCCTCCAAACCACCCAAATTCACAACGTCCGCCATGCCCGCTGGGCACTATTTTTTGCTCACTTCACGTTTCATATCCAATACCGACCAGGGCAGTTAAATGTACTAGCAGATGCCCTCTCCCGCTACTGTGAGGAGGCGGGCAACAAGGATGAGCAACAGGGGACGCTCTTGAACCCACAGGTATTTGCCGCCTTGTATACAAGCTTAAAACAACTCCAGGAAGCTAGCAAGCAGGGACTTCGGGAGGCCCCGGATCCTGCAGCTCAGATGGTGGCGGGGGTGTGGAAACGAGATGGAAGAATAGTGGTTCCCCCATCCTGCCGACCCCAGATTTTGTGGACCCACCATGATGCCCCTCTAGCTGGGCACCCAGGACCTCGACACACCGTACAATTGATCCACCATTCCTTCTGGTGGGCTGCGATGGTATTCGATGTTCACCAATATGTGGAATTATGTATCCTCTGCGCCAAGACCAAGGTATCCTGAAAGGCCCTGATAGAACTCCTACAACCGTCCATTGCCCCATCGGGCCCCTGGCAAAGAGTGGGGCTCGACTTTATTGTCAATTTGCCCCCGTCCAATAACTATACCACCATCCTGGTAGCAGTGGATCATTTTACAAAGATGACCCACTTCATTGCATGCAAGGGGTTACCATCGGCTCGACGTACGGCCCTGTTGTTCATCCGCCATGTAATGAAGCTACATGGCTACCCCCAGGAGATCATTAGTGATCAAGGGACCCAATTTGTTTCCCATTTTTGGAGGGCGTTCTTCACCACCTTATGTGTCATGCTAAAACCTACTACTGCCTACCACCCCCAAGCAAATGGGCAAGTAGAACGAATGAACCAAAATCTCAAGCAATATCTTTGATGTTATACTACCCATTTGCAGGACGACTGGTATGCTTGGTTACCTCTGGCAGAGTTCGCCCTCAACAACGCCCCCAACGTCTCTATCGGGGATTCTCCATTTTTCGTATCCTACAGCTTCCACCCACAAATCGGAATACTGGACCTTACCCCACAACAGAAACCTGCAGCTGGAGCTGTTGTACAAAAAATTCGTGATGCTCAGCAGCTCGCAAGGACTACATTGACCCAAACTCGCCAACGGTACAAGACCGTGGCTGATAAGTGTCGTACCCCAGCCCCGTCATTCCAGCCCAGTGACCTTGTGTGGATAAATCGCCAACACTACCCCACATCTCGACCCTCAGCCAAGTTGGACTTCCGATATATTGGCCCCTACCCAATTCTTCGAAGGTTAAATGAGGTGACCTATAAGGTACAATTACCACCTCATCTCCGAATCCACCCTTCCTTTCACGTATCCCTCTTAAAGAAAGCAAAACCCGCAACCCCTCCTGCGAGCCCTCTTCCCCCCAAAGCCTGTCAGAGTGTCCCCCTTGGGTCCCGAGTATGAGGTCTGAGCACTTCTGGATGCTCACTGGCGTTATGGACGCCTCCAATATCTCATGGACTGGGTAGGCTATGGCCCAGAAGAATGCTCCTGGGAGTCTGCATCGGCAGTCCACGCTCCCCACTTGGTCTGGGCATTTCACCGCCGTTACCCCTCAAAACCTCGCCCATTGAGGGACCTTGGGCAGGGGCCTTGACAGGGGGGGTACTGTCATGCCCCCCCCCCGGGGCCAGCCCCTGGGAGCGGCCACCAGCTCAGGGGTCCAGTCGGGGGACCGCCCCCAGTCCCCGGAGCCCCTCGCTGGGGTTACTGCCATTGACAGCGGCATCTGACACTCCCCCCCCCCCAACACAGAGGACTCCGCTGCTGGAACAGTAGCCACCAGGTGGAGAGAGGGAGTCTGCTGACAGCGAGGAGCCGCCCCCACCCCCTCTGAGCTGCTCTGCGTGTTTGCACACTCACACGGGGGGGCGGGGCGTCTGATAGAAATACCAGCGCTGAGAAACACTCGGCGCTGGTGATTGAGTTGGAGAGACCGGCCCCGTGCGAGAGTTAAGTGTGGGATTTATGTGCTTATTGTGTATGACTCTGTGATTGTGTTGAAGCCCTGGTGTTGTGTCCCCTTGTTCCCCCCCTTTCCCGTGGCCCGACTGTGTGTGGCTGCACAGCGTGAGTGACATCGAGCGAGAGCCCTTTCCCCTCCTGGGCTTATTCCCCCTCCCCCCTGCAGAGTGTGTGGCACTCTCCATTCCCTGGCCCTTCCTCAGCCCCTGGGCCCCTACCACCTCTCCCGATTCCCCGCACCGCCCCCCACCTCGTAGCCCCATCCCCCCTCCAGAGTGGTGAAGGGTGTTCTGTGCGTGACTGCAGCCTCAGGCTACTGTTGACTCCTGGCGCCCTATGATGATAGGGACCTGGTCTCTGAGAGGCTGATAAGTCCACACACTATCCTGATGGGCACTTATACCTCAAAGGGAACCCCCAGGTGTATCGAGCCGAGGCGTGTGCATGATCACAGGCGTGTGTGGGGGCAGGATTCCCCCTGTCTGGCCTCAATCCCCCTTCCCCCCCCTTTCCCTGACAGGTATGTCCTCCAACATGTGTGTCCTCACTACTCTCTGAGACAGGCCCATGGTTGCCATGGCGGCCATGAACTCAGGCTCCGCCACTCCAAGACTGCCGTCGGCATGGATACTGAAGTCCCCCAGAACTATCCTTCTGGGGGACTGCAAGATCACCTCCGCCACCAGCTCGGTCCGTGCGTGTAGGGAGGCTGCCATACAGGTGGGTGCATGGTATATCAGCAGTATCCGCAGTATCCCCACTCTGTCTCCAGCCAAATCCAACTCCCTCTTAAAGAAAGCAAAACCCGCAACCCCTCCCGCGAGCCCTCTTCCCCCCCAAAGCCAACTCCAGATGGAGACCCTCCACACCCACGGTAGGTGAGCACAGGAAATCTCCTCACAGACCAGGTATCCTTAAAAATAATGGCTACCCTCCCCCCCCTTCCGCCCCCCCCCCCTCCAGTCACGGCTGATGCTGCACAGAGTACCCAGTCGGGAGAAGATCAGCCAATATAGGCCCTGATTCATTGTCCAGTCAGGTCTCCTTGATACATGCGAGGTCAGCCGCCTGGTCCAGGATCAATTCCTGGACTGCAGTTGACTTGTTAGTCACCGACCTCGCATTTACCAGCATCAAGCCAAGTCCAGGGTCCCTCTGAACCCCAATCACCTCACCACCTGCCTGGGGGCCAGTCAGCAGGACAAAAACAGTTAAGGTGTGTCCCTCCCCTTTCTAATGTGGCCACACCTCCCACAGAGTCCTCTGATGTCACAATGCTTGGGGGGGGGGGCAGCAGGTCTCTTGGACAGATTAAGCCCGAGCTCAGAAGGGCCTGGTTGCATTGGACCCAGATTGGGCTCAGAGCCAATGCAGCTGGGTTTAGATGTCCATATTTCTGGTCCAAGGAGGGCTCTAGTCTGGTCATGACCCAGAGATGGATCAAGGCCTGTGTGGTGAGAGTATGGCCTTGTAAATTGCAACTTTTCATGGGTCGAACAATAACTTCAATTCTCATTAACTTCCTGCATACTCTCATGGAATGGGTAGCTGCCCTGGAGGTGATAGTTTGAGGACTGCAACCAGTTTCTTTTGATTTAAGCTTAACCTTATTTTCAGCTACCTTGTCAGAGGTGGTCTCCAGCAGAATGGAGAACGTTGCTTCAGTGAGAGAAGTCCTGATTCTCTTTGGGGGCATGAATCAAAGTCCAGGGCTTGAATGGAGTAGCTTGGAAAGCCCCATGTTAAATGATGAACACCCAAAATAGCTGTGCTCAAAGGACAAGCATTTCTGTGACTTAGCTAGATATTTGCTCTTATGAATGATAATGAAATATTAAATGATTTTCAATCAGGTTAAATCCCTACAGATTTGACACTTTCAGAATATCTTAATGTGAACTGAGCAGTGTTGGACAGATTTTCAAGACAGTAGGTAAAATCCTGGCTCCATTTAAGACAAAAACAAAACTATAAAGTAAGGATTTTATCCATCAAGTCGCACATGTGTGTGTGTGTGTGTGTGTGTGTGTGTGAAAGAGAGAGAGAGAGGGAGATCATGAGTAGGATTTCTGTTACAGAACTGGAAGTCTATACTATGAATTCAAAACCAAAGTATACCCCATAATTTAGAGTAAGAACATCTTGTCATCATATTTTATTTAGATTTCTATAGCACTTTCAATGTTCAAAGTGTTTTATAATCTTTATCTAATTTACCCCCACAGCAACTCTGATTATTATTGGTCATTTTACAGATGGGGGAATTGAAACTATGAGAGAGTGACTTGCCCAAGGTCACCATCAAGTTCATGGCTAATTGGGGATTTGAATCTTGGTCTCCCAGATCCACGTCTAGCACTTTACCACTAGGCTACACTGGCACCCTGTAAGCAGTTGATTCATGACTTCTGAAATATCTTGTCCCAGAATATACAAAAGTTTCATTCTCTGTTATCCAAAGGAGCTGTTCAAAAAGAGCAACCTATGTCTGCCAAGTTCATTGTAGTGGTTGAAAAGGTAATGGTAAGTCTTAATTGATAGAGAGACACTAAATAGTGTGTATAGTGTGAAGAATATTATAATTACACATAGCAGAAAATTCCATCATTAAAAATAGAATTTCCCAGCACTGGAGCAGAAATAGCAATTTTCTACCCAGTGAAGCTCCAAATTATTTTAGATGGAATTAGATACAATTTCCCAGGCTATGACAATGCTTAGAGATTTTTGGATTCTCAACTATATTAATCTCTCCAGAACTGGAACCCGATGGGGGTTTAAGGACTGAAATACCTAGAGGTTCAGGGACTGTTATAGTTTTTAAGTATATGTAATTTCATTAGTGATCCCCCCCATCTAGTCTTAGCATTACTACTACTACTAATTTCTATAGTGTTACTTGGCATATGCAGCACTTTACAGTCCCAGATTTTTGGAGACAGGTCCCTTCTCAGTGGGTTTACAATCTAAGGTGGACAAGGCTGAGGGGAACACAGGGAGAGACAGACACACCCATTCCCATTTTACAGATGGGGAACTGAGGCTGAGAGGTTGTGGCTTGCTCAAGGCCACCCAGTGAGTTCATGGCTAGGGCAGGATTTCAACCTAGGCTTTCCAGGACCATGTCCAGCACCTTCTCCACAACACCACACTGGCTCTCTTAAGCATTTAAAATGTCATAAGTCCTCTCCATCCAAACGCACACACTTCTCCTTTGGGGGGGTTCAGACTTATTGATTTCTGCATAATAGCAACAGAAGGGTTTTTTCTATGGAGTTTGAATAGCTTGTTCCAAATCTAAGGAAACTTGTAAACAGATATTAAAAACCCATGATCCACCATGTTGTTAGTAAACTGTCTCCCATGGAATTTCAGAACTTATGCCGTAATCAGACTATTTTGACGTCTTTGAACATCTTCCCTCTCTAGCTTCAACTGTTGCATGGCATTAAGGGTGCAGGGATGGTCTTCAGGACAATGCTAATAAAGAGAGGATCGAGGGGTTACTGTATTGCACTAGTCAGGATTGTAATGATAACCTAAAAGACTATCACTAGTGGCCTTTATTTTCTTGCAGTATCTGCAAAGAAACATCTGCAAGGGCAGTAGTTCTCAAACCTTTTTGATCCAGCCCTCACCCCCTGCCACTTGGTGGTGATAATTGAGCCCCCACCCCACGAACACTACTCCCACATGCACACCTTTCTCCCTCTCCTGCTTCTGACCCTCCTATTGCTTCCCTGTCCTCTCTCCCTTGGTCTTTGACACTCTCTCCCACTTGCCAGCCTGTTATTTTGAAAATTCCACCTAACTCAGTCAGAACGGTGCTAAGTTTTTGCCATATGTGGTCCTTCTTGAGCCCTCCTCCCCACAGAATACTTTCCATCCACATGTTTGAGAACCACTGGTTTAGGGCAACAGCCATGGGTCTGAAGTCATCAAGATGAGACTCCTATATCTTCTATGCCATGGTAAATGTAACGGAAGTCTGGCACAAATGTCCTCATTCTAACTTTAGCTATGTGGTGTTCTGTGTAAAACAAGATGAGGGGCTTGAGGGACTTTGATGCTTGCCTTGCTTACCTTCAAAATAAACCCCCTGCTCTGCTATCCTGACTGCAAAACTATCCTCTAATCAGCACAGTGACTCTGCACTGGCTGCCTATTGTCTTCCAGACTCGATTCAAGGTGTTGGTGTTGACCTATAAAGCCCTAAACGGCCTGGGCCCTGCCTACCTGTGGGAGCACCTCATGCTCCGGGCCATGCTGCGACCCCTGCAGTCAGCTAGGGACGCCCGACTTGCAGTCCCCTGGGTTTTTCGGGTGGCGACGATGACGAGGGAGTTCTCAGTGGCTGCCCCCAGGCTGTGGAATTCCCTCCTGATGGAGGCCCGCCTAGCCCTGGACCTCCCTTTTTTCCAAAGACAATGCAAGACCTGGCTGTTCCGCCAGGACTTTGGAGAGGGAGACGGGTAGGGGGTTGGGGTGGGGGTGGGGGTGGGTGGGTTAAGTTCTGCTCTTTTTAATGAATTTATAGTTTGAATAAGTTTTTAAGTTTTATAATTGTTTTAAATGTGCTTAACAATGTTGTGAGCCACCCTGAGCTGCCATTGTGAGCAAGAGGGAGTGGGCTATAAGTAGTATATTTAAATAAATAAATAAATGTCGACCATTTTATATAGCAAACTTGAGCATGCTGTAGCAACGCCCAGGTGTGTGTGGCCTTAGGAAGGGGTAGGGTGGTTGAAATCCAGGTTGCAGGGCTGCACTGGCTCAAATGCAACCCTGCAACCTGTATTTGTCATAAGTGTTCTCTAAAATGTGCATATCTGGCCACCCTAGGTAGGGGCAATAGGAGCAGTCACCCCAGGCCCCACAGTTCGGAGACACCACAGGAAGTGTTACCCTATTGCCCTGTCAACAACAATCCTAAGGAGTCCTGGGAGCCCTAACGTTGCTGCCATTCCTGCAGGGCCCCACCACTACTTCTGAGGTTTACAGCAGTGGCAGTCTCTTGGGGAGTTCTGGAGAGCCATGTTGGGTGGACTATCAGATTGCAGGACAAGTACTAAACTGCCAATTGTTAAAGGCTTTGGGGGGGCAGGGTCATTGGACCCCCACATTTTATTCTTGCCCTGGGCCCTGAAATGCTAAGGCCGGCCCTAACACCTATCTCCCCTCTTCCCTTCCTTTTTGTCCATAGAGAGGAAGGCTGGTCTTATGGTGAATGAACTGGATTGAAATTCTGGAGATCAGGGTTTGTCACTTACTCCTGGTGTGACGTTGGGCAAGGCAGGTAACTGCTATTATCCTAGTGTTACAAGTGAGACTTGCCAAAGATCTCACAAGAAGTCTGTAGTGGAGACTAGAACCCCTAACAGAGATGGATCTAGGAAAATTGGAGCCCCGTGCAAAATGGTGATGTGGCCCATTCCTAACATAGGAATGTCTGAGATACACAAACTCATTTACCCATTAGAAAAAGGAGAATGTTCATGTAGTTAGTTTGGGGTGGTTTTTTTGGGGGGGGGGAATGTTCACTTAAACATAACAGCCCCTTCACTGCAGCCTCATACACAACACAATGTTATTTCTAGTATACTCATGGGCTCCACTTACGTTAGGAGAGGGTCCTCTCTGGAATCAACGTGGGCACTCTATAGGTCATAGCATCCTGTTAGAAGTTCTACCCCAGTGCTTCTAACCACGCTTGGTCATTTCAAGTCTATTCATGGACTCTTGCAGGGCCCCCAGCGTGTGGGACCTGGTGCAGTTGCACAGACTGTACTTGCCTGGATCCTGGCCCTGATCTTCTAAGTTATAAGGCAGGCAGGCAGGGGTGGGAACCTCAGGCCCAGGGGCCAAATGCAGCCTGTGGATATTTCTTATTTGGTCTCTTTCCAGTTCCTAGATTTGACCCCTGGATCCAGTTTCTACTCCCAACCACGGAAAGGGTGCGCTCAGGATAAGGGAGCACTACTGCCTCCAACTTCTATGTGGTCCTTGGAGCTGGTACTAATTTGCAAAGTGGCTTCTTCCTTGGTCATTGTGCACAATCTGGCTCTTACCTGGCAAGTACCCATTGGTAGGGAATTTCTCTTACTCTGTGTTGTACATGGGTCCTGGTAAATATGTCTTTTGGATTTTATTGTAATACCACCACCTCTGGTGATAATACTCTGTCGGCTTCTCTTTCCGCTGAAATCATCCACCATCTCTCCTGGTATATCTGACCTGTCCTTTGTGTCCTTTTCCCTATTGGTAATCTCCAGCTTCCCTGAGATATCTGCCAAGAGGTAGTGAAAGGCTGTTCTAGCTCGCCGTTGTAGCGAGGTCACTCAAGGGAATGTTTTACTTGCACAGCCGACATAATTGTTTAAAGCAAACAGACAGCTCGACATTTTTTGCTTACTTACAAAATCTGGCATCTCGGAGGTACGTGTTCTGACTCAGCAAGGCCATTTTCATAGGATAAGCGTTGCTGTTGATCTCCATGTTTGGCATCACAGCTGGAGAGACTGTCCTTTTTGGTACAGAGTAATCTGAAAGCTCTCTGTGGATTTGTGCTGGATATGCCATAACTGCTCCTTTCCCGTTGAAGGCTGTGGGCACTCTATCCATCTACAGTTAGTATTTCCAAGTACGTTGTGAAAATACGTTCTGTTCACTCTTATGGGTATTGTCAAGCAACATGGAAAATGGAATATTGTCAAGGGTTGTGAAATGACTGCCCGACCAAGGCCATTCACATCATCTGTCAGTCTGGGAAAAGAACCAGTGACTAAGGTGGTGGATGGAACCATCTGTTCAGAAAGAAAGGAATGACTAGCCACGCTCTGGACAAATACTTCATAATCTGAGAAATATTCACGGGACAGCTCAGCTGTGTGCCTTACACAAATTTCCACACAGCAGCACTTCTGGATTGTGTGTGCAAGGGACACAAATACAGTAATATTGATTTCCACCCCCTAGTTTAGCCTGTTCTAGTTCTATTCCTTTTAATCGCACCCATCACTGCAGTAGTATCAGCTTCCTTCCTGGGCTGTTTTTACACGGGCAGAGGTGGGTGGGGGGATGGGTGTTTGGCCGCGGTGGGTGGAAGTGGGTGTGTGGCCATCTACACGGACACAGACACACTTCCACCTACCTCCACCCACGGAGCCTCCTCTGGTTTTCTGGATGGCCCGGTGGGTGAAGATGGGTGGGTGATGAATGTAGGTGGGTGTGCGCCGGGAGCAAGCACGCACAGGGTGTTTTCAGATGTTACGAGATCACAGTCAACCACAATCAACCACACACAACCCCGTGGCAGGGCCAAAGGGCCCCGAACGTCTGTTCGGTGGACGCCAGATGTTCACCACAGACAATCCCCAGCAGGGGACAATATTAACCACCCTTCCGGAGGTCCAACCCGGACCATCTTCAAAAGGGTGGTCAAAGCAATTCCCACCGGGAAACAACAAAATGTAACAACTGAACGGCAACCACCAGCCAGAATCAAGCAAAACGATTCCCAGCTGGGGACAAAGCACACAGCATTACTGCCAGGCAATGAGCAACAACACAGGCCGGGGAGGGAGATTTAAAGGGCACACAGCAGCAGGGAACATGGCGGGATGGAGCGAGGTGAAAGGGGGAGGAGAGCAGAGGGCGAGCGAGCAAGGGAGGAGGAGGAGATGGAGGAGGCAGAGGCGGATGTTGTGCTGCACATGGAGGCAGTGGAGGGACAGCAGCAGCAGCAGCCAGGACAGGCCGCCCCGGAGACGACAACCAGTCTGGGGGATGAGGCACCCCGGAAACGGGTAAGGGGAGTGAGGGGGGAGGCAGCAGCACTGGGGCACCAGGGCGGGGGCGGTCTGGCAGGAGGGGGAAAGGGGGAGGGCNGGGACAAAGCATGCAGCATCGCTGCCAGGCAATGAGCAACAACACAGGCCAGGGAGGGAGATTTAAAGAGCACCCAGCAGAAGGGGGATGTAGCAGGATGGAGCGAGGTGGAAGGGACAGGAGAGCGGAGAGCGAGAGAGCAAGGGAGGAGGAGGTGGAGGAGGAGGCGCAGGCGGAGGAGGAGGTCATGCTGCACATGGAGGCGGTGGAGGGACAGCAGCAGCAGCAGCTGGGACAGGCCACACCGGAGATGACAACCGGCCCGGGGGACGAGGCACCCCAGAAGCGGGTACGGGGAGAAAGGGGGGGCAGCGCCACAGGGGCACCAAGGCGGGGGCGGTCTGGCAGGAGGGGGAAAGGGGGAGGGCCACGGGGCTGAGGCAACTCAGAAATCAACCGCCCCCCCCTTACGACCCACAGACATGGAAATGGGCCCGGGAGCCCGAGTACCTGGAGGAGACGGGCGGAGGGCATGCGGAGGAGGAGGAGCAGGACCAGGAGGGCCCATGCAGGAGACGGCCATACCACCGAGGGGCGCAATGAGGGCACAGGGAAACCCAGGACTTCATTAGAATCTGGGGGACCCTGGAGCACCAGCTGGAGCTAGCCGTGAACCAGCGGAATGAGCACGTATACCAGGAGACTGTGCGGGACATGGAGGCGGCAGGGCACCACAGGACAGTAGCCCAGTGCCGCTCGAAGGTCAAGTAGCTCAAGAGGGGATACAAGGCCATTAAGGACAACAACCGGCGGTCCAGGCACAGAGCCTGGACCGCCCCCTACTATGACGCCCTGGACTGCATCCTTTACATGAAGGGATCCATAGTCGCCCTGCACCTAATGGAGAGCGCCGTGATCCAGGGAAGGGAACAGGCTGAGGTACCCCCTCCCCTCACTGCCCCGTGAGTGGCGAGCAGTCCCAGGAGCAGCCAGAGGTCCCAGGTGAGGCCACTTGACAAGTGGGGGGAGAGGGGGCCAGGGGAGGCTGGGCAGGGGGACCTGGCCCATGCGGTGCGGGGGAGAGGGGGCCCGGACGCAGGGGATCACCGGGGGAGAGCACATGCTGGCCACCCTGGGGAGAGGCAAGATCCCCCAGCTATGGCATGGAATGGGGGGTGGAAGGATGGGGCGCCTAACCAACCCCTGCCATGCACCCCAACAAGGCAACCCGCCAGGTCCCAGCATGCTGGCCCTGTGCCCCCGGCTCAGTGGATGAGGGAGCACCATGCACGGTGCCAGACGGAGGAGAAGGCAGAGGACATAGTCCGCACCACCACAGAGCAGGGCGAGTGGATGATAGCAGCTATTGACCGCATGGAGGCGGCCACTGACAGGGCCGTGCAGCAAGCGGAGGCCAGGGACCGGAGGCTGCAGGCAGAGGTGTGCTTCGAACAGAGGCAGGAGCACCAGGAGCACAGCAGGCAGGTGGAGGCATTTGGGCAGCTGGAACAGGCCATCGACCAGATTGTGAGGGAGCACACTAGTTAGATGGACCAGTCCCATGACATCGGCACCTCCCTGCTCCTGCACGCAGGGACCATGAGTGCCTACATGATGGCCGCCACCCCGCCAGGCAACCTGCCTGCCCCGGCCCCGATGCTGGGCCACTCAGCGCCCCCACCACCTCCGCCACCAGACCATGGGAATGGGGGCTCGCATGGGGGTGTGGTGCCACTCCAGCCAGGGCATTAACAGCTCCACGAGACACAGGAGGATGCGCCTGTCCATCCGAAAGTGCACTCTCCAGGCAGCCTCGTCCCACTGGGCCAGTGCCCTGGCCCACCACCCCTGTTCCTGCTCCCTGACCCATACCCGCTGGGCAATGGGCACAGTGAGCTGGGCAGCGCAGACCATGGTCTCCCTCTGGCACTGGAGGCAGCTGGCCGCCTCACGGAGCGCAGCAGCCTGCTCCCAGGTGCAGAGGAGGGCCTGTCGGGCTGTCCCGGACACCCGCAGGGCCCTGAGTCAGGCCAGGGAGCACCTGCACCCATGGTGGGCTCTCTGGGCTCTAGCAGTGCTCCTGGCCATGCATACGCACAGCCATGCAGCTAGGTGCACCTCTGTGGTCTGGATGCGCAAGAGGTCTGTGTGCGAGCAGTACCACTCAGTGCAGACTGCTAGGTACATCCTGCAGGCACCCAGTTATCCCAGCTCCATGGTGAATGGTGCCCCAGGTGGGTTGGAGCTGCACCCGTTGCAGGTTGGTGCCTGTATCGCCCCACCCTCAGCTCGTGACCTCGCGACCGGGCGGGGGGCCCCGGGTCGTCCTGGGTCCCCCTCTGGCTGGCTGACCCGGCTCCTGCAGGGTGACTGGGGTGAGGCGGCAGTGGGCACCCCATTGCACACACTTGTGGTCCCTGCATGAGGCCGGGCGCATGGTCCAACCTGTGACCGGGCATGCAGGCAGCAGCTGCATTCCTGCTGTCATCACCTCCCACCTCTCTGTGTTGGCTGCCTGTTATCCTCGCTGCCCTGATTAGTGTGTAGGCTGTCCTGTCTGTGTGCTTGGTTCCAGCAGCTGGGCTGGGTCTGCACCCCACACCTCGCTCGTTTGCCATGCCATGTTGCAGCATGTGGCCTTATTGCTTGGCCTTGGAGCTCCCCTGCTTCCCCTACTGTCCCTCCAGGAATTGTGGGGCCCCTCTTTCCTTGCATTTAGTATCATCCGCTTGCTGGACCATGGCTGGCAGCGCTTCCCCAGGGCTCGCGGGCCCCACCAACCCTGGCGCCCCCCATAGCTGGACCTTCCGCGAAACCATGGCCCTGTGTGAACTGTGGCATTCCCCAGCTGTGCAATTGCTCCTGAGCTGCCCGGACAGCCTCACAGGTGCCTATGCAAGTCTGAGCTCCGGCCTGCGCTACTTTGGCTATGAGGCGAGCGTCCATGATTGCCGGCTGCATGTGGAGACGCTGGGCCTGCGTCCCTTTCCCATTGGGTGCATCCCAGAGATGCGGTGCTTGCATGTGGGGTGGTCCACGGCGGAGACTGTGTCTGCTCTCTCTGTGTGCAGCCTGGCCGCCTACACAGCCTGTCTGGCGGAGGGGGGCCCTGCCCTGGCCGTGTCCTTCTTTGACTGTGTTCACAGGGCCCGTGGGTACCAGTGGTTGCGTGGGGTGGTCTATCACCACTTGTTGGAGCTAGGTCACTATCCATGGCCCTCAGCTGCTGACTATGGCTTATCAGAGCCCACCGGGGTGGAGCTGGCTGGTGTGTGGTCCCAATCCGATGTCCAGGTAGGGCTCGCTGTGCAGGATCCCTTCGAGGCATACTACCTCATCGCCCACCACATGTCTGCGCTGGGATACCATCGGGGCATGCTCCACTGGACCCACTTCATGTACCTGGTGGGCCACTTGGCCCTGGGCCCCTTCATGGCCCCCTGAAGCTGACTGTAAGGCCCCCTGTGCCTTCCGGGCCCTGGATGCTGGCCCCGCTGTGAGCTCCTGCCTCCACCCTGATGCCGTGGGTCGCTGTCCACTCCCTCCATGCTGTCCGGGGCTTGATGCTGTGCTGGCTGGTTCCTGGGGTTCCGCTGCCCCCGCCTGTGACTCTGGGTCCCCTCCACGGGCCCCATGTCTGCCTCTGCAACTGTTGTTCCCCTCCGCGGCTGCTGTCTCCTGTGGCTGTGTCCTGATCTCCGAGTCGGCTCCCAGCATCCACGGTGCTGCTGTCCTTCATAACCCAGGGGTGCTCCCTCCTCTCCCTGTGCCCCCCGCCCCCTTGGGTGACTCTGTGACCGTGGGGTTCCAGGGCCCCCGGACTGCGCTTCCCGGCCTCCTCCCATGTGTGTGCGTGTGGACCGGCTGCACTGCTCCTCGGCTCCTGATCACCTCCATCCCATTCATCACACCCTCGCCGGCGCATGAGGTCCCTCACAGGCTCCTGGACCATTCCTGGGCCACTCCCTGTTCCGTGTGGCCTCCCTCTGTGCATGTGCTCTGCCCCTACAGGGTCCACCCATGCCGGTTAGAGCAGTGTGCTGCCTGTAGCTGTGGGGTTGCCCGTGAGGACTGTGCTATTGTGGAGGTTCTGGCTGCTGTTCCACATGTCCTGCCCTGCCCCCTGGCTGATCCCCCCAGCTTCCCTGGCCCCGGGTCCCCCTTCCCCCCACTCTTGCCCATTGTGCCATGTGTGTTGTCCATCCCGCTGTGTTCCCCTTTCCCTTCCTTTCCCGTGCGGGTGTGTATGCGCCCGGGCGTGTGTTTGTGCTGTGTGTTCCACTGTGACCTCGTTGTCTCTGTGCCTGTTGTGTGTACCGCCTCGGCAGCTCTTCTCCCTCCTCCCCCTCCCTTCCCGTTTCCCTTGTGTGGGCGCCGGGCGGTTCCTTTCGGCCCTTCTGGCTTTGTTTGCCCTCAGTCAGCCATGCCTGCCTCCCGGCCCGCCCTGGTGCCTTCTGAGTGTTTTGACCACGGCCCTGAATCAGCGTCACGTCTGTTGCACTGCCCCGGGCCGTGGTCTGTCGGACTGATTCCCTGCCATGGTGCCACTCCCGTCACCTCTGTTCAGGGCCTTCCTGGACCACAGGGGGTGGTTTTCGGCTCGCCACCACTGGGAATCCACTGTGGTGAATCGGGAGCCCGTAACATCTGAAATCACCCACAAACACCCACCGCCCGTGGTGTTTACATGGGCAGCCCCTCCTCAATACCCACTGGAACACCGAACACAGTGGGGGGGGGGGGCATCTGTGTAAAAATGGCCCTGGTCATGGAGCATAGCGAATATGGTGCTCCATTTTAGCTGTTGTTACAAAATATTACATAGGGTCAGATTTGCACACACAAATTGGGTAACTTTTCATGCAAATAACCTGAACTGGACACACATGCCTAAATACTTCATCCATAACACAAATTAGTGTTCCCGTGTGCACTATTATATTGACTTGTGTATCTGGAATAGCGACCAAGCCTGGGCCTAAGCCTCTTCAGAAGGCAATGTAAGACCTATTGATTTAGCCAGGTTTTTAGCAGGTGGGGACAGGTTTGGAGGGTTGCAGTGGGAATGGGATTTTTTAATGGTTTTGCTGAATTTTTATACTTTTCTATTGTAATCTGCTCGGAGCCTACAGGAAAGGATGGGATATAAATACAAATAAACAAATAGCTGTAATCAAGAAAGGTGCTGTGCTGCACTTGAGCCTGCATGTTGGAGAGGCCCATGGTCCCTAGTGCAGTTGTGTCTCTTGCCACTGGAAGGAGTTGCAGGGGAGGGAGGGGAGGGCATTCTATCTTCTGCTCATTCCAACCTCGCCGTACCCCTGATAGCAATACCTCTCAACAGATATAATCCTAAACTATTGAAGACAGCTGAAGTCTGACCATTGACCTCAATGGGTTCAGGATTGCAGCCAATGTTCCAATATGTAGCTCCCCTTCTCCCTGTGTCTTTGTGTTGCATGCCGGCTGTTTCTGTATACCTGTCTTTGTACACACTAAACTACTCTGAATTTCAAGGGCCTGTGAGAATTGCTTCCCCAGTGGGTCTCCAGACATCATCCAAGTATGCATAAAGCATCTTCTTTGCAATCATGGCTTCATAGGCCGTTTTTAGACGAGCGTGCGACCCGCTCGCACATGGTTTCAAAAATACCGCGAGGCGGGATTACACGAGACGCCACCAGGGATCATGCGCATGGAATTGGGACATGCATTCTTTTCCGGCCGCGAATTACCTACCTCGATCGCCGACCCGGTCAATTCGCAGCCGGAAAAGAACGCACGTTCCCCCTCCCATGCGCATGATCCCCGGCTGCATCTCGTGTAATCCCGCCTTGCAGTATTTTTGAAACCATGAGCGAGCAGGTCGTGCGCTCATCTAAAAACGGCCTTAGACTTAGGATGAAAACAAATGAGACAGGGGAGAGACGGACCCCCTTCCCACCACAGCCACCACACTTCAGGCTGGTGGGGAGGACAGTTCATAGGCGCAGTCCCCCTCTCTTGGGGAATCTGGGCAGTGGCAGGGGAGGGGTGTCTGCCATCACAAGTGCCTCCATGCCAAAGGTTGGCCAAGGAGCTATCCACATGGAACAGAACTTCCTGACCCCTGCTGTACAGCAGGATTGGGCCTCCAGGAGAAGCTACAACAAAACAGCTGATCGGGGTAGGCCTGGAGGAGCGTGCTCACCCAGACTGTCAAACAGCTGATGTGAGGGAGGAGGCTCCTCTAGCCCCCCCCAATCAGCTGTTTGGCAGCTGGGCTGAGTACACTCCTCTGGACCCGGACTTCATCTCATCTCATGGCAGGGCTGGGCAGAGCCTAACAGGCAGGAGGGCACATGTTAGCCCAGCTGGGCGAGCCAATATTCTGCACAGTGTTGCCAACCTTCTTGAAATGTCACATCCGGTAGCAGCTGCCCACCTGCCCCATGGCACTTGTGGGCAAACATCTGGTGGCCACCAAACTGATGAGCAGGTGACTCATGGGCTACTGTGGACTAGTGTCTTGTTTGATTTCACTCTTATTGTTATCTAATGGTTAGAGCAGGTGAACAAAAATCAAGTATCTCGCATTCTACTCTCTATCATGCATATGCCTCATTGCAGAATTTGACAAGTCATTTGACTTGTTTGTTACCCAGTTCCTCATTGATAAATATGGGATGGCAGTGTGCATTTTTATTTATTATTATTATTTATTTATTTTATTAGCAAGCATTTATATAGTACCAGCAATGTACCTGGTGCTTTACAAAGTAATGGAATAGACACGGTCCCTGCCCTAGGGCTTACAATGTGAGAGATGGGGGTGGGGGGAGATGAAGGAAGGGAAACAGAAGGAGAGACAAGGGGTGTAACATTCACGAAGATGCGAGATCCCAGGTGCACGTGTTTGGCTTAGTTATATCGAGAATGATGCTTGGCTGGTCCATGTGGTGAGGATTTGAGTACACAGACCTCAGGTAACAGATTGTACTGGATGGAAGGTATCAGCAGGAGTTAGGTGAGGGGAGTGAGGAGTCGGGGAGGGCAGAGCGGAAGAGGTGGGTCTTGAGGAGGAATTTGAAGATACAAAGTGAGGGGGTGAGGCAAATGTGAGCAGGGAGGGAGTTCCAACCAAGCATGGGGGTAGCTAGGGAGAAGGGAAGAAGATGGTTAGAGGAGCAGGGGAGGTGTGGGAGGGTGAGAGGGTTTAAAAGAAAGGGGTGAGTCAAAGATTGAAGCCTAAGCTATGGGCTTGCGGGACGGGAAGGATGGTGACCCCATCGATAAGGATCAACAGGGAGGAAGGATGAGGGGGGGAGATAAGGAGTTCAATTTTAGCCATGTTGAGTTTCAGTTGGCATTGGGACATCCAGGTAGAGATATCAGAGAGACAGCTGGTGAGGCGAACTTGAACAGATAGAAAGAGAGAGGCAGTAGAGAGATAGAGTTGAGTGTCATCGGTATAGAGGTGATATTGGAAGCCATGGGAGGCAATGAGTTTGCCTAGGGACAGTGTGTAGATAGAGAAGAGGAGAGTGCCAAGGATAGAGCCTTGGGGAACACCAACCGAGAGGGGAAGGGAGGAGGAGGAGGTGGAGTTGGCAAGAGACACATTGAAGGAGCAGTCAGAGGGGTAGGAGAATCAGTCGAGGACAGAGCCACGGAAGCCAAGGGAGTGAAGTGAGTCCAGCAAGAGTGAGTGGTCAACAGTATCAAAGGAAGCAGAAAGGTCAAGGAGGACAAGAATGGAGTAGAGGCGATTAGTTTTAGCCACAAGAAGATCATTGGTGATCTTAGCGAGAGCAGTTTCAGTAGAGTGAAGGTAGAATTGCAGTAGAATTTCCTATTTCAAACAGCTCGTTAGTGGAACCCAAAATGTTGGACTTCGACCTAGGACATCCATGGTTCTTGTTTTAGCCATGAACTCACTGGGTGCTATCTCTCAGCTTCAATTTCCCATCTATAAAATAGGAATAATAATGTCATGCCTCACAGGGTTGTTGTGAGGGTGACCTAGATAAGGACTGTAACACACATTCTCTATAAATGATAAATAATAAATTCCCAAAAGATAGAACTCAAAAATTAATTAATATAGTTGCTGGTTTTCTTCTGCCCGGCAAACCTGTTTGTTAACTGCAAGTGGCTTCGGATATCTTTAACATGACACTCGGTTGACAGAGGTGTGCTGTGAGCTATAACTAATGTCAGAGAAGTGCTCTGCAATCCTTGAATGAAACTCATGGGGCAAAGAAGGACTATATAAAAAGTAAGTATAAGCAGAGACCTGTATTCACCGCATTTCCCCCTATTGTGATGTAACAGCTAATTGAGAGATTCGTGTATTATTAGTAGAAATTTATATAGCAGAGTCAGTGTTCAAAGTGCTTGACAATCCTTATCTAGTTCACCTTCATGGAAACCCTGTGAGTCATTATTTTTCTATTTTACAAATGAAGAGTGGAGGTTGAGAGAGAGTGACTTGCCCAAGACCACCCGGTGAGTGCATGGATAAGATGGGCTTTGAACCTCAGTCTCCCAGTTCCAAATCCAACATCTCTTCTAATACATTGGCTCTCATGTCAATAGAGGTACTAAACCTAACCATTACATTAATGTAGTATGTATTTATCATGAAATGCACCGAACTGTTTCTTTGGTCTATTTTGCCAACATGTGGTAGAACATTGCAGTGTTTCCCTGGTAACCTGATAAGTCCTTATAGTTCAGTTCTCAAACCTCATGGGTGCTTTGCATGTGTCTAATTCATTTTTGAATGAACTCAATCCAGGCAAGAATCTCAGAATATTCCAATCCGATAGTTCAGGGCACCTAATAAGTACAGTTCAAAAGCCACATCATCCTTATTTAAAGGTACCCAGTAGCTAGCATGAAGGTCACCTTGGCACTGAATCAGAAAAGAAAGGCACAAGCCAGGGTTGAAACTCTAGATTAACAACTCCATAACAATGGGGGTGGGGGAAATATTAAGTCATGCTGCTGTCAGACCAAGGTGTAAATCATGAATGGGGCAGCAGTGTGGATTTTTCCTTCCAACACCGAAAAGTCACATCGGTATTACAGTGGAGTTTCTTACTGCAAACAGAAAGTATCTGGCCAATTGCGTCTCCTCAATCATGAAGTGGAGACAGTGGCTTACTGAGAGCACCTTCTAGGATTTAAAATTCTGTTCTGTCAAAAAAACCAAAAACGGAATCCCTGGGGAAAACCGTGCCTATGAAACAACAGGAAACTAGGAAGTGCTGACAGCCTCCCCAGCGTTATGTGAGCAGGAGTGCTTTCAAGGCAATGTTAATGTTCTCAACAACAACAAAAATTGCAACCAATTAATTAACTTGCAAATTTCACACAGATGATCTGAGTGTGTCACATTAAACAGTAATCAGCCCTTCCCAGTGTGTATGTGCGCTCTGAGATAAATAAAAAGGTATTAAACAACATTAATGAGACTTCCATGCTCACACCCAGGGTAAGACAGGCCTCTTAACATGACAAGCTTACAGTTGAGGCAGAAGCAGCAGGGCAAATCTGTTATGTACTTGCTGGCTAGGCACTGCGCTACATTGACTCTTTGCAAAGCTCTTATTTTTGCCCTGTCAGTTATTTAAAATGAGTGTGTTTGAAATACTTCCCTTCTGATTGGAGGTTTCTTAAATGTAAGTGTCGATGAAACCAGACAGACAGCACAATGCGCCGCAAACAGGCTGAACTGCACAATGCACAGACTGTGTTCCACAACGGATTCCACAAAGATAAAAAGTGAAGTAGAGAAGGCCTGATCAGCTTCCCCCTCTGAGTTCAGGACACACTGAAACATGGCAATATGCTTCTAGGGGTGATTTAAAATAAAAATAACACCAAAAAAGATGCATTGCCCAAACTGTAGCATAGCTACCCATGACTTCAGTGTTAGTACAGGATGTTGGAAATTGGAATTTTTTCAGCTCTCCACAGAAGAGTACAGAAAGCAGACAGTTACCATATGCTGCACAACTAGCGCAATGCCATTGTAATTTGGAGGTGCCAAAAGTAAGGAGGCAGCTTGTTTTCTCCTCCATTCACTGTGCAAGGCCGTGTGCAAAGTAGTATAGCTGCATTCTGCTGAACAAATATTTTTATTTATTTATTTATTTTCCAAATTTATACCCCGCCCCCTCCTGCAACGCAGCTCGGGGCGGCTTCCAACAGTCAACAATAAAAACATTAAAATTCATTTTAAAATATTAAATATAAAATATACCATATAAAACAGGGCTAGAAAAATAATAAATAAATGGGTGGGGGACTAAAATCATCCCTCCCCACCCTCCCTCCCAAAGGCCTGGGCAAACAGCCAGGTCTTACAGTTCCGCCGAAATGTTAAAAGGCTTGGGGCCAGG
>QEPC01014615.1:2151357-2184641 GCA_003113815.1 Sphenodon punctatus | reverse complement strand
GCTACTTCCGGGTGGGGGGGGAGGTGACAGGACAGCCCACGTGGCTGCCCTCTGCGTTCCCCCCCCTAACCCCCAACCTCACAGGTAGATGTCTTCTCCCCGCAGGTGTCCGGCGGGGATGAGGAGCGGCGGCGGCGGCCCCAGCAGCTGCCCAGGTGTGTCCAGACTATTTAAGCTGGCACCAGTGCTGCTCCCTATGGAAAACCTCACCTGGCCATTGACCAACTGTCCCTCAGGTGGTCAGTGAGTGATAGGGATGGGAAGGCACCTGGCTGTGAGGTGTCCTTGCTCCACCCCTGGCAGAGGGATTCCTGAGCTGGCCCTTGCGAAGACACAACTCGCTGAAAGGCGACAGCCTTCCTTCTGCCTTCTGCCTGTCCGCAACCTCCAGAAGAGCTTGGACAAAAAGTCCTCAGCTGTTCACCCTTCAAAAGCAAGCAGGTCCCTAGGTGAAGCCCCCCTAGCCATTACTGCAAGCAGACAGCAGAGGGGAATTTGTGCAAAGCAGGGCACATTTGGGTCCAAAGCTACAGCAAGGGTGGTCTCTTGCCTCCAAAGGGGGCACAGTCGCACCAAAAGGAGGCAGAGCAATGGAACTCTTGCCCCTTTCCAACATGGCTAGTATGCTTCCTTCAAAGAGGAATGATGATGCATAACTCTCTGGTGTCCCTGAATAACCTCGGGAAATTGGGATTAAGGCAAGAAGCAAAGGAGTCTGCTAATGAACCCCAGTCTTTCCCGGAACCAGCTGTTGCTGTCAGGTGCCACGGAACCTTCTGCCTTTTAAAGAAAACATCACAAATGGTTGACTTCCTAGTGTGTGTGTAGTGTACTATTATGATGATGATTAATTATATAGAGCCAACAATGTGCCTGGCACTGAATAATCATTAAAGACAGGAAGCCTTGCTGCAGGGAGGCTTGCAATCTAGAATGGACAATGGAGTGGAGACCAGAGAAAGGGAAACATATGGTGTTTTCAAATGAGACAATAGCCCACATTAACTTCCGACAGGCACGTTGACGTTCCCACTTGCCCGCCACTTAGGTGTGTGCCGCATGGCCTCCATGTGGTCACCGCAGACCTGCCACTCACGGCAGAGTCCAGAGACATCACGGGGCCCATCATGTGGGCCAGTCAGGGCTAATGGGCACCCATGCGTCCACATCCTGTCAATTAGGTTCACCTGCAACCTCGTCCACCAACACCATTGAGTCCTGCCAAGCACACCCTGTCAGCTGGGAGGTGGGAGTAGTAGCAATCTCCCTTTCCCACGCCCTGTCAGCTGAGAGGTGGGGAGGGAGACAGTGGGGTGGGAGGGAGATCCTTAGTGTGCCTTTCAGCTAAGCAGTGGCTGCAGGGGAGGAAAACTTCAGGTAGGATGATCTCTAGCGTGCCTATGTGGGCGTTTTTACACAAGAGAGCTTTTTCCCATATTTTAAAAGTCCAGGTGGGGAGACCCTCATGGGGAGGAGGGATTTAGATGCTCCTCCCTTGACTGAAAGTCACCCATTGGGAACAGCGACACCGGACAACTCCTGGATGTTTTGAGACATGGACCTGGTAAGACCCCAATAACCGACGTCTTACAAGTCCGTGTCTCAAAATATCCAGGAGTCCCCTGGCGCTGCTGTTTCCAATGGCATCCGGGGGGGTTTCCGGTTCGGGGAGGAGCATCTAACTTCCCTTCCCCACACAGGCTTTTCCCCAACCCAGACTTTTAAAATATGGAGAAAAGCTCTCTTGTGTAAAAACGCCCTCAGTTGAGAGGTGACTATGGGGAAGGGCGACTGTTTGATTCAACTACAGGATCCCTAGCGTGCCTCTCAGCTGGGAGGTGACTGTGGGGGAATGAGATGAAGGGGAAAGGAGATCTCTAGCACGCCTCTCAGCTGGGAGGTGGCTGTGGGGGAACGAGATGAAGGGGAAAGGAGATCTCTAGCACACCTCTCAGCTGGGAGGCGGTCATGGTGGAAGCTGCCACAAGCACAGGAGATACGGGCAGGGGGCTGCCTACTTATTAGGTTGGACACAGGAAACATGTGAGTGGCGGCGGCCTGAACTGAACACAGACTTCAGCAGGCCTATCTTCTCTTGATTTCACCCGCAGAGAAAAACAGGGATACGTTCACCAAGCTGAGAAGCCATAGGTGCATGGTGCTTAGTTTAGTTACAGCCGTAGAAGAGAACCCTGAATGAAAGGGCAGTAGAAGAAGCATTAATGAGCCACCCATGGGAGTGAGGAGCTAGGGAAGCCTGATGAAAGGGAGAGATTTATAGGAGGGATTTGAAGCTTGCAAGGGAGAAATTTCTCTTTTCCTACTTTATAATTGTACTACATCTTGGTTTAACTAGATATCATCCTAAAGCAACTGCAGAGGTTGTGAATGGTGCCACCTAACCCACCCCTACACCTCCCACCCCATCCCTGTCTGCCCAAATAAAAAGGTCTTGCATCATTTAGGGAAGATGAGCAGGCTTTGCTTAGGTGGACCTCCAAGGGGAGGGAGTTCCATAATCGTTTGGCAGCCACCGATAATGCTTCCGTGCAGGCCCTAGTTGTAAAAACACCACAGGGAGATGGCACCTGCAAGAGGGTATCCTTGCATGACCTCAGGGGCCACAAAGGGACATAAGGGAGGAGATACCTGGGGACCAAGCCTTTTAGGACTTTATAAGTTAAAACCAGCACCTTGAATTGTGCCCAGAAAGCTATCCGCAGCCCTACATGTTAAAAAATGTAAGTGGGGGCTGCACAGACCAAACACAGATTCCAGCAGGCTATTGTCTCATTTGGAAACACCCTTTGTCTGAACAGTCAGTGATTGCCCTTTGCTAAGATGGGCTCGAGTAACGATTCCTAAATAACGGATCACACCAACTGCAGATGGGGTTGTGATGCTGAATGGTAGGTAGGCAGAACTTTGCAACTATTCGAATTATCTCAAATGATATCTGACATACGTTTTGCGGGGTAATGTGATTATATTTAAGTCTCCATACTGGGGCTCAGGCAAAAAGCTTGGGAGCCATTGGGCTCCAGGGAATGTCACTTGGAATAGGTTCTTAATTGGTTTGACAGTGCTAACAATTGTTACAGCCACTGACTGCCATTCATAATTATAACTGAGAAGTGAAAGGTGTCATGTATAGAATCATTCCCTAAAACCTTCAGTGCTCCCTTTCAATAGCGGAAAGTGTTGGCTTCAAAGCTCAACCTGGACAATAAAAGTTGGTCTCAACAGAAGATCTACCTTATCCATTTTTTCTGTCTTGCCTTTTGGAACCAGCATGGTGACACTACTTGAAACAAAAATCTGTGGTGCGGACATCTTACATCATCAACATCTATGGGAAGAGAACATATATACACAACTTGCAACACATATACATAACTTGCATATCCACTGCTGTCCAAAAAGACTTATATTTTTGCAGACATCTATGGGTACTTTCAGACGTGACACCCCCACCCGTGGCCATGCTTACCCCAGCATGGCCATGGGCGGGGGTGTCATGTCTGCTCCCACCCCACCAGATGTTTACCATGGGCGGGAGCAGAAGTAACCCTGGACCATGGCAGGGCTAACATGGGATGTGTACTGGGTTCCCAGCCAGCGCACATCCCTTGGTATGCCCTGTCACAGTTCGAGGTAGGTGTCCCCGGACCATGGTTAGAGTGGGTCATCACATCTGATGGCCTGCTCCACCTAACCCTGGGCTGTGGCCAGAGCAGTTCCTGGAGGGCGCAGCGGCCTCATAGGATTATTCAGTGAAACATTAATAATAATAATAATAATAATAATTAATGCTCAGTGGCTGGGCAGACACATGCCAGGGGTGGGTTTAAACGTGGCGGCTCACTGAGCTGTAACATGTAAAAACACCCAATGTCCGAGTCCCATCCCTCAGCAACAATGAGTGCGTATGAAGCCATTCATCTGGTTTGTGTTTGAGGTTTCCAGATGTTTATGCATAATTATTGGGCAAGCTGAGAGAATGTGACTTGGCTGAGCCTGAGATTACCCAGGGAGGCCAGGATCCAAATTCAGGACTCCCCTGTTAAGAGCTTGACATACTATTTCCTGGGCTACACTGGCTCCCAGTTGGCAGGAGTAGTAAGCCCTATAACAACTTCCTGGGCCAGGAAAGACTACACTGCATATCTGCTTGCATTAAAGTGTTTTCTACCAGGCCAGACAAGAGAGGGGAAATGCACACCCTCCACCATCTGATGGAGAGAAATAGGTACGCTTCATGCCAACCCTAACTTGCATGTGTTTATGAAAAACAGCCCACTGGTTTACATGGGGTTGAACTGGGGGAAAAAAAAAGAAAGAATGTGTGCCAGGTTCTGTGTACACGTATGTTTGTATGTGCGGGGCTGATGGTTCAAGTTGAAACCCAGCCTATTAAAAAGTCATAATTCTCAAATGTGCATTGACTTTAGTTCTAAAGTTTTAGTTGTAAAGACACTCAGAGGATCATGAATAGAAGCAGTGACAGTCTCTTTCAGCACGCTAAAGCATAATCTCTCATAAACACACTCATGCACTTCCTGCTTTTTTTTTAGTTTTCATCTTGATCCCAGGCACACAGCTCCCTCCTGCCTGGGTGTTACGTTTCTTTGTATCTTGAAAGCAGTGCTTATCCCAAGCCTGTTAGGTCACCCCTAATTTCTCTCAATGGGCCATTTTTTCCATAGTAAATTAACCTGGATTAATTAAGATTAACCACATTGCTAAACACTTTAAAGCAATCCCAAAGAAACTACTCTTAACCTGATATAAGATCTTCTACATGCAGGTTTGATACAGATTCATGCTTGCATGTCTAAATTCATGCTTTTACTTAATCTAGAACAATTTTCCTATGTAGACATGACCGTAGCCCACTGGGAGTAATTTCAGAAGTGACGGGCCGCCAGGGCCGCCACGCTGAATCGTGCTCCGGGATTCGTTTTGGATCCCAGTCAGGAATCAGTCCGGCCGTCCTTTAGATGTGCCGACCTGATTCCTCCTGGGGATCGGGGAGGGGGCGGGGCTGCACGGAGCAACGTGCGACCGCACAGCCCTGCCCCCCTGTGCTCCCCGGGCCGCCCGCACTCCGGGAGATGGGTGGGTGCAGCAGCCAATGTGGCCGCTGCGCCCGATCCTGAACCGTGGCCAGGGCCACGATCCAGCCAGGCTGCAGGTAACAGACATTACCTGCGGCCCATCCCGGGCCGTGGCCAATCCGACCACGCTTGGGGCCTGATCCCACCACGCTGTCGGACCTCCGGGTGGCTGGAGGTCCGAAAGCGTGGTCAATGAGATTCCCACCAGAGATTCATTGGGGTGAACATCTGGCGGGAATTCCAACAGACGTTACGGTACGAACGGCCACCACAGGGGATTCACTATGGGTGACCGTGATATCGTAACGTCTTAAATTACCCTGGGTCTCCAACTTTTGTCTGTGTAATCTCCTTTTGAGACTTACTAATTCCATGATCCCGGACAGCAACAAAGGTTATTTTCAGATGTAACGGGGCAACATTTGCCCTGCCACGGAATCACCCAAATGATTCCCCGCCGGAATCCGGCCGTCACGGCCAGCAAATGTGCTGGCTGATTCCGGCGGGGAATCTGGGGGGGGGGAAACTGCTCTGCACAACGTGTGGCTGCACAGCCCCACCCCCCCACGCTCCCCCAGCCAGCCACCCTCCAGGAGACAGGCGAGCACCACGGCCAATGCGGTCGCAGTGCCCACCCACCCTCCGGGGCATTGACCATGGCCCAGAATCAGCAGTGCTGATTCCAGACCGTGGTCAGGGGACAGACGTGACGCCCCCATTGATCACAGGCGGGAATCACTTTGACCATGCAAACAGCCCTCCTCCAGGCAGGAGGGCCGTTTGCGTGGTCAAAGTGATTCCCGGCCGTGATTCACGGGGGTGAACATCTGGCGGGAATCACAGTTGGCCCCAACAGACGTTACGAGCTCACAGTCCCCATATGGGAATTGACCGTGGTTCACCGTGATCTCGTAACATCTGAAAATACCCAAAGACATGCAAAGTATCAATTGGAAAGGTGACCCTTTCGATGGCTGGCATGACCCTACCTGGGGCCAGAACCTCTGCCAGTATCATGTAAAAGCAAGTAGTTCCTCATATCAGCTTTGCTGGTCCAGAGGCAGCTCTTCTTGTTTCAAAATCTAGAGTAAACTTTGACACTTGTCATAAATTCAGACGATCTGGTAAAATATTTCTTGTTTTCTCAAGTTTACATATCCCAGGCTTTCACGGTTGCTATGGGGCAGGCTGGCTGAGAGATGAAAATAAATCTGTTTCATTTATTTTCCTATGTGTGAAGTTCATTTCCGCTTATTTTTTCCACACTTACATACATATGCACAAATATACCAGGCTTAATAAAATACTTACACTCTTCCAATGCTCTGTGTGTGAAGGAATACATATGTACTGTACTTTCTGTTCTTGAAATACCATATGCTTTGCCCTGTGAGCTTAAAATATCCCAGCAAAGTGAAGCTTTAAAGCAACAGATAGATATATTTTCCTCCACCAATCTCTCAAGGTTAATTAATCCCCTCAAAATTCACTTGTAGAGAAATGGGTCCACTCGGCATTAAGCAACCAAACTTCCTGTGGAAAATGATGAAACAGAAGTACAAAAGAAAATAGGTAAGGGTAGGTTAAAACCTGTGTTTCCGTCTGTGACAGTTTACTTTGATGAATGCACTCATTCGCTCAGATTCAACATTTGGATCCTGCATAATCAGAGATAACAGACTGATGGTTTGCATGAATAACTAAGTTTGTCATGTTTAATTTTCTTTTTAAAAAAACAACAGAAGTAGCAATTGCTTCACCCTCATCTTTCAGCCCCAATACATACTTATAAATTGTCAGGAAATGAAAAGCTTTTTAACAACAGGAAACAAGGTTGTAAAAATCATTGGAAGGAAGAACAGGGATATCTGTAATCCAAGGGGACCGAGCAGATTGCTCACCATTCCGACCCACTCGCCTCTCTTTGGGGTTGGAAGATAAGGTGGGGAGGGTGCTAGCTTTCTGAATTATTAGTGAATGCGGGGCTGGTATTTGTTTTGCATTCTTCAAGCTAGGTCTTCTGACAACTTGACATTGCAAAACAAGATCCATTAAAAACAAAAAATAAATCTGCATTTGACAACTAGCTAGTAATTCAGAAAGTGAATGTGCTGAAAATCATTGGGGCAGGAAGGGTCGTAAAGGGTCATCTAGTCCATCCCTCTGCACTAGTGTAGGATTCACACATGCAAGATGCCCCAACAGAAAAACCAACCAACAGAGAAATAGGCCTTTTTCACACAGACACTCTAACACTGATCAAACGGGTGCTACATTTTATTATACATGTTGCAGGGCTGCAGGTGTGCTCTATGGGTGCCCTGCAACATGTATAATAATATGTAACACCCATTTTATCAGTGTTAGAGTGTCTGTGTGAAAAGGGCCATAGAGCCCTTAACAAAAGATCTGCCACATGCCGATCTTGGGAGCGACCTGAGCATGCCAATGCCTGAAAATACAAAGAGCGATTTTAAATATATATCTAGATGGCTCAAACCAGTGAGCTGTGCCCAACACTGCAGGGGAAGGGGTGGGGGAACCCTCTTCAGATTCAACTGTCAAAAATCTGACCTACCAATTCCTTCCCAATCCCGAATATGGCAATCAGTTAGATCCTGAGCATGTTTGTAGGCCCCAACAATCCGGTACTTGACATAGGGCATTTTCAGATAAGACACTCTCCACCCACTCCCCACCCCCCACCCACTATACACATTGTAGAGCTGCAGTGCTGCCCTATGGGTGCCCTGTAACACGTACAGAGGGTGGGAGGTGGATGGGGAGCCCTGTCTGAAAACACCCATAGAATTATAATACCCAGGTACCAGAACATCTCTTCAGTCCCACCTCTGAATGATTGTGGACATCTTTGATGCTTCAGAAATAAAATGGACAAAGGAAGGGAGAGAGGGAGGGAAGCGGAAAGGAAAACTCCTCACAACTTCCCTCACATAAGTTTATCCAATTCCGTTTTAAAGCTAATCAGCTTCTTTACTCCTACAACTGTCCTTGGGGACCTTGTCCAGATATTCATGGCTCTGATGGTTAAAAGCCTTCTAAATTTTGTGAGCCGCCCTGAGTTGCTTGTAGAGAGAGAGGCAGGGTAAAAATGTACCAGACTAAATTGTTTTCTTGGCTAGTGCATAGCCATTTGTTCTCATAGCACCTATATTTACCTTTAGTTTAAATCAAATATCCTTCTCTATATATTTGTATTATATTTGTGTAGCCCATCCCATCACCTCTTTTGCTCCTGGGGTTCTTGGGGCTGGGAGGGTGGCCCATCACCCTCCCCCCCCCCAGGCCCCAAGAACCCCAGGAGCAAAAGAGGCCCCAAGAAAAGAAGACCGGTCACTTACCAGCTTCATGGTGTCTGTCCTCACTCAGGCAGGCAGAAGGCAGCATTGGAGAATGGGGAGCGAGCCGAGGACTTGGGTAAGGCTCAAGCAGGCCCTGCCTCATGATTCTGGCAGGGCCGGCCTGGCAGGCAGCGCTGAAGCTCCTAGGCTCCCCCTCCCTCTGGGTCTGGGAGGGAGGGAGGGGGAGCCTAAGAGCTGCATGCGTGGCAGCTCCCAGCCCCCTCCCCCCGCACAGCAGCCAGTCTGAGAGATGGAGTCTGGCCTGGGTGCCTACTGTGTGGTGCCTGGGTATCGACTTTAGCGCTGCGCTACCCTCTGCAATGAAATAGTGCCCCAAGCAGCTGCCCCACTATTTCATTGCTGGTTTCCCTTTATGCGGTATGGACAGCGCTTCTAAGCTCCCATATCGCATATAGGGTAGAACGTCTCACTTTTGTACCTGAAGACTTCCTTAGGTGTCCTAAGGAAGCCTTCAGGGGGGTGGTGTGATTCTCACCGGTTGTGTGCGCACGCGTGCCTGGTTCTTCTTTGAGAGGCTCCTTTCTTTCTCACAACTGGGTTGCACCATGTGCGTGTTCGGCCAGGCGGAGGCGATTTGGTTTTTTTAAACAGAATGCCAGCACGTCGGGGGAGTCCAGGGGCCAGGAGGGGCATTTCCCCTGACATCCTAGGGGGCACACCATCACTGTTGTGTTGTCTCCTCTCAGTCTTCTTTGTCTTCAATTAAATAGGCCATGTTCTTAGAAGCTCATCTTGTAAGATAGGTTTTCTATTGGTCTGATAGTTCTTGCACATGTTCCTGTTTAAGTTTATCCTTCTTGAACAAAGGTAACTAAAAGTGGAGACAGTAGTCCAGATGCAGTCTTACCAGTGCTTTATACAGAAGCAATAATAGCTGCTTAGTTGTGAGAGCCATTGTGGTGTAATGGCTAAGTGTGTGGTACTTGGACCAGGAGGTAGTGGTCAGGGGCCCTGCTTCTAATATTGCCTTAGCCAGAAACTCACTTGGTGACCTTAGACAAGTCATATTGTTCTCTCAGCCTAACCCCCCCTCACAGCATTATTGTGAGGATTAAAAAGTTGTGTTAGTTTAGTTTTATATAAAGCGCTCCAAGTACCATGGCAGGGGGGGACTTGCCTCCTTTTGTTGTTTCTAGCTAATAAGTTTCTAGCCGGTAGCAAGAATGCTTGTTATTAATGTTTCAAGTGCATAATATTGTACTTCATGCTATTAAATTTCATCTCATTTCTAGCACTCCAATCCATGAGATCATTTAATTCATCCTGCTCTCAATTGGTAATTCCTCCCAACTCTGGCCATTTTTAGATGGACCTGTTAGGGATGGGCAAACGCGGTTCAAAAGTTTGGAGTTCAGGCCAAACTCGGCCTGTTCGGACGACCGAACCGAACTTCCGAACACGAACTGGCCGAACCAAACTCAATCTGAACATCGAAATGACCAAACAGTTCGGTCAGTTTGGATCGCGTTCAGGTGAGTTTGGGTGGCAAAAAAAGGTTCACTGTAAGGTCAAACGTGACAGGGAGGGGTAGTACTAGTCACCGAGGAGCAGACTTCCCGGCAGGGGTGGAGAGGCTTGCAAGAAATGAAACTGTCTGCCTCCCCTCTTCCCAACACCTTCTGAGCTAGTCACTGTTCCTGAACAGCAGGCGTTGAGTAGGATTATTAGATTGCTTTAAGTTTCATTTCAGTTTTGTACTGAAATGAAACTTAAACTGAAACCTTGTGTTTGTGATTCCTCCCCGCCCCCATCTCATATATATAGAGATAGAGAGATATAGATATAGAGAGATAGATAGGTTAGGGATAGTAGATGTAGGAGTTAGCTTAGTAATAGAGATAGCGTTAGTGATTTAGTTTTAGTGTTTGTAGGAGTAGGTCTGTGTACTTAGATAATCCATTTAGTTCATAGCATTTAGAATAGTTAATAGCAGTTAGATTTAGTGTAGATAGATAGATATATTAGATTAAAAAAAACAAAAAAAAACCCACATAAAAACAAAAAAAACAAATAAAAACCAAAAGAAAATCATATAAAACCCAATAAAAAACCAAAAAACCATATAAAAAACAAAAAAAACACCCATAACATTTCCCGAATGGCCCAACCGAATGGCCGAACCCAAACCCGGCGAACTAACCGAACTGCCGAACCAAACGGACGAACCAAACGGCCGAACCAAACGCAGCCGAACCGAACGGCTGAATCCGAACCGCGATCTGTTCGCCCATCCCTCGGACCTGCTGGGGAGGGGAAGGGAGGGTCCTGTCTGCACCGCTACACACTTCCAGTACATGGTGGGGGCCTTCACACAGCAGTGGATGGGTGTGTGGTCAGTGTGCACCTGCACCACTCACCGAGCAGTCAGGAAAAACCTGGGTTGCTCCATGTGGGGACATGGGTGAGTGGTGCATGGGCTGTGGACATGCGCCTCCACCCACGCCATCTTCAGATGAGCATCTGGGTCTGTGGTGGATGGGTGGACTTCCATGGGTGCAGCCCATCTGAAAACAGCCTTTGTGTTATCATCGCATTTCATTAGCACTCTCATAGGCCGTTTTTAAACAAGATGCAACCGCCTATGTCCACCCATCAACCACCCACCCGTACACCTATGTGAAGGTGGTGTGGGGGTGTGGGTGCAACTTTCTGTGACCCATGCAGCACCCACTCTTGAGCACTCACGGAGCACTGGTGAAAAAGCTGGAGTGTACCATGTGGGAGTATCCAAAAAAGTGTGTGGGAGATGCCCACACATCACCAGCCCGCAAGAACGGTGGCAGTCAGCCATGCCAGCTGAGTGGTCCGCTGTTCAAAGGCATTATGAGTGGGGAAACAGTTTTTTCAAGGCAAGTCCAGGTTCCCCAGCACTCGGCAGGGACATGTCAATTTCAAAGGCAAGCCCTGCCCACTTCCCGCTTTTCGGTGGACTGGGTTATTTTTCAGTCTTTTTTGTGACCCTGAGGACTAGAAACTTAACTTTAAAAAAGTAAAACTAAGATCTTTATATATTTTCATGGCTAAAAAAGCTGAGGCTTTAAGAAAAACGCATCAAATACTGTGAGACCATTGATATACTTCCCCATGGTCTGTGGCAGGGGGAGTGCATGGGGGCTTCCGCAGTATCCACCCATTCGAATCCCTTCCCATGCACTTCACCTGTGTGGGCGCTCCGTGTCTAGGGTGGCCATACTTCCCCTTTAAAAGAGGACACTTATGAAACATACATGTTGCAGGGCTGCATTGTTTCCAGTGCAGCCCTGCACCATGTATTTTTCATAAGCATCCTCTTTTAAAAGAGAGGTATGGCCACCTTATTCGTGGCTGTTCCATTCAGCCACCCCCAGCCATGCTCATTTAAAAACAGCTTTACTTCTATCACTCAGGTCATGAACAAGTATACTGAATAAGATGGGTCCCAAGGCTGATCCTTGAGGAACTCTAGTGGAAGGGAAACCTGTCTTCAGCTTGAAAGTCTGCCATTCAGCACAACTGGTCCGGAGGCTGCAGCTAGTGCAGAATGCGGCGGCTCGTCTTCTTACGGGGACGGGCCGCTGGGAGCATATTACCCCAGTGCTCCGAGCTCTGCACTGGCTGCCGATAGCGTGCCGAGCCAGGTTCAAGGTGTTGGTGATGATCTATAAAGCCCTACATGGTCTCGGCCCCTCATACCTTAGGGACCGCCTCACCCTCCACGCCCCAGAGCGGCTCCTGCGGTCCGCCGGGGGTGGCTTCCTGGAGGTCCCCCGTGTTAAGCGCGGGGCTACGATGGAGAGGGCATTCTCGGTGGTAGGGCCATGGCTTTGGAACTCCCTTCCGGAGGAAGCTCGCCTGGCTTCCAGCCTATTAACATTCCGGCGGAGTTGTAAGACCTGGCTGTTGGCCCAGGCCTTTGGGAGGGAGGGGTAGGGGGATGTTTTAGTTCCCCCACCTATTTAGGGTTTTACACTGGTTTTAGCCCTGTTTTAATATTTTTATAATATTTATGTGAATTTTAAAAATTTTTATTGTATGTTTTAATGTTGGAAGCTGCCCCGAGCTGCATGGCAGGAGGGGCAGGGTAGAAATTTATAAAATAAATAAATAAATAAACTCTTTGTTTTCTTCCGTTTAGCCGTTCTTTGCTCATCTAGCCGTGCCTTTATTAATTTCCATCTTCTCCAGCTTGAATAGTAGTTGCCCATGTGGTACGGTATCAAATGCATTCTAAAATCCAAATTGACTGCATTCCCCCTAGCCAGAAAACCAGTTATTGTTTTTTAAAAAGAAATAATAATTAAAAAATCAATCAGATTGAGCTGGCATGATCCGCCCTTGGTGAACTCATCATCTTTTCCATTTACTGCTGTCCCTGTAATTATTCATTTTTAATATTTGCTACTTTAGAAGAGTTACTCTGGAGTAGTGACTTCCTTCTACCTCCATTCAAACAAGGAAGAGGATCTTGGGGTTGGATAGGTATTCTCCGTCCTATCGTGATTGCTCTGTTAGAGCACTTGAAAGAAACTGTCATCAGGGAGAGCTGGAATAACAAAGTGTCTGTGAGACAGAGGCTGTTTTTCGACAGGACGTGCCCCACGTGGGTCTACCCATCCACCACAGACCCAGGCACCCGTCTGAAGGCGGCATGGGTGGAGGTGCACTCCCACAACTCACACACCACTCACCCATGCTGCCCTCACACGGAGTAACCTGAGTTTTTCCTGGTTATTCCATGTGGGGGCATGGTGGGCAGTGTGTGGGTGCAGGTGCACACCCAGTGCACAATTATTGCCTGCCATGTGAACGCCTCCCCCCACACACCCGCCAGCACTGGCACTCCACACACTGTATATGGACCTGGAGACAGGTCTACCTGAAAACGGCCAGAGATGTTGTTTTTCTTCATGCAAAACAGAAATTGCTGAAGCCTGCAGGGTCAGCAGAGAACTAATGGTGTAAGATAATTACCTCCATCTCATTCGGATGAACAAGCCCCTTAGAGCAGCAACCTCACTTCCTTAGTTGGAGAGGTAAGTACCCCTCTTTTATCCGCACTTCTTCAAACACTTCCTACTCAGGTGAACTCAGGAGATATTAAAGTAAATTAGGAGGTATTTATTGCCAAAAGTCTTGCCACCTTGCATTCAAGTATATCAATGGTCTTGATATATAGGCTTCTTAGCTTTGCTTTTTTTAAAAAGTTAAGTTTCTAGTCCTCAGGGTTACAAAAAAAGTCTGAAAAAATAACTTAGTCCACCAAAAGGCAAGGAAACCAAGTAAAACCTGCTCCCACAGAGCTCAGTTCAGCCCAGCACTTACTCATTCAAGCAGTCCAGTCGTATTGTTGACTTTGGGACTACTTACATGCCTCAGGTTAAGCCCATGGGCCAGTGCTTTGCTGAACTGAGGAATCACCAGTAGGTCAGGAGAACATGGCAGGATGAAAGGCCTGATTCTTATTTATCTTAAGGCTGCTTTACACCAAAGAAGTTTTAATGCGGACTTAAAATGCCAATGAATCCTAAACTAAAAAATCCCTTAAAACTGATTTAAAATTAGCCAGGTTATTTAATATGACTTTGTGTGTGCAGAAATCATGGACAGCTTGATCTTCACCCACAATCACCCACTGCAGCATCTGATGTGAGGTGGAAACTCCTCCAATGTTGCTCTTTCAGCCAGAGGCCAGCAGGTGGCAGTGGAGAGCTTGTAACAAGCATTCTTCTCTTTGGGGAAAGCACTGCGAATTTTTTCCATTGTGCATCTGGTCTCCAGCAGGTCCATCCTGTGAAGCTGAGTTAGCAAAGAGCACCATGCTTTTGCTCATGTGGGCTAGCATTTGTGTTCCTATTTTTAAACATTGCAGGGGGAAAAGTTTTGCTGCAGCCTAAATCACTTTGGAAAATGACACAGAGCTGGTTGCTTCATTTTCAGTGCGTCCTCTTGCCTTCTGGACTAGAGAGGCTTGCCTCAGCCGGAGACATTAACATTTCAGTTAATAGGGATATCTCTGTTGCTACAGAGTCTGCATCCAGCCTTGGTTACTTATTAATGAGGCTCCAAAGTGCCTACACTTAAGACCTCACTTAGCTGAGGGGAGGCCTGCTAGCGCCAATTTGAGTTCTATTAAATGACTAATGGCTATTGAGCCATAATGTCCACTAAGCAGATATCACATCCTATTTAGTATTTAATGTTTAAATATTTAATTAATTAAACACTGCCAAATATTTAATTAAACACCATCAAAGCCACCCTGACACTTCCACCATGCATAATGCAAAGGAAATCAGGGCACTCTTTTTTTTCTTTTCTTTTTTAATTATTATTATTTCATGGAAGGAATAGCACGAATTTAACGTTACATGAAAATAACCACGGTCCGTCTGGCCAAAAACATTGCACCTCCTTCTGTAAAGCGGGGTGATTTGGAAGCTTTTACAAAATAGTCATGATAATAATTCATAATATTCAAGTAAATCAGGATGAATATTTTGTTAGTAAATTCGGCTGGCACAAATGAATACATCGACAAGCTTGCAGCCCTGCATTCCATGCTGAGAGAAGAATGCTGTGCTTGTATATTGACTTTCAATTATTTAAAAATGAGGGCTACGTAGCATGGCATACCTGCCAACAGTTTACACTAGTTTTACTTAAATATTTACTCTGCCATTCAATAAAAAATGAGTCTACTGAAGCAAAAAATGAGACCCTACCTCCTGCGTCACGTGGCCCTTGCGCTACCTGTGGCATGAAGAATTTGCAGAGTAGAGAAGAGACTCCCATGCACAATCTAAGTTAGATTTCTAAGACTAACTCATCCAATATGCTTGCCAATATCTAGCCACCTACATCATCACTCTACGTCAAAGCAATATTTACACACCAGCCTGTGGCACCTAATGGCCTTGAGGATTGAAATTTTAGATCTCAGTTTCCCAAATTGCAAACTGAGGAGTCTGGGTTGTACTAGCATGTTGGAGGGATGTAGTACAACACATCCTTTGTGGCAGGACTCTGGATGGGAACCGGGCCGGCACCCTTGTGGCCTGGAAAAAGACACCCGGCTCCACACAGCGGACACAGTGCATAGCTCTGCTTCAGGCTCTGTTACAGCATCTTGCCAGTGGAGGTTCCCTGCCCACCAAGCCTTGATTGGCTCCTGGCTGGATAAAAGTCACTCGACAGGAAGAGACAGTGAGGCAGACCAACGCGTAGGACTGTATCTTGTGAGACCTGGCTCTTCCACCAGGCATTTGGCGGGGGGTGGGGGGATGGGTTAGATGGGTTGAGCGGGCGGGAATGTTCTTTGTTCTTTTTTCTTTGTTTTTATGTATTAGTGGGGATTTTTAATTTTTTGTATACATTTGTAATGTGATTTATTTATGTTGTTTATTTTGTGATGGTTTTTATGCTTTTACAAAATTTTGTAAGCCGCTCCAAGTTGCTTAGGTGAGAGAGGCAGGGTAAAAATACAATCAATCAATCAATCAATCAATCAATCAATCAATCGATAAAATGTAAGCCTAGGAAGGCTCAGAAGGTTGCACAGATCCATCAGAAAGCCACTGCCTTGACAAGGTATCCAATGGACAGGCCAGCCCAGTTTGTGCCACCTGTTTCTCTCTCGCCTCTGTCTGAGAGCTCTTAATCCTGTGCTGTTGCACCCCCAAAGGCTTATTCACACAACGACTCTTCCCCTTTGCAAACTCACCAAGGGTGGCGCACACGAGCTGCGGGAGCCCAATCCCCGCCTGACCCCGTTGTGCACAAGCACAGCTGCCACACTGCAGGGCTGGCGCGGGGGGCTGGGCAGCCCCTGCCCTCCCACGGGACGGCCATGCCACTGTCGGAGCTCCAGCCATTGCTGAGCTGGGCCGAGGCACTGGCCACACAAGTGGGCACCTGGCCCTGCCTCCCTCCCCCAGCCTGACCAAAATTCCACCCCCAGCCGTGACACAGCAGCGCATAATGGACAGGAATGCCCATCGCTCAAACCTCCGCCATGGAGCTCATCACACAGCAGGGCAGAAGGGTCTTGGACAGCCTTACTCTATATTTGTTTTATTTTATTTATTTAATAGGCTTATACCCTGTCCCTCCTCCTAAAACAGCCTAGGGCAGCTAACAAGGCATCAAATACAATAAAAATACAATAATAAATACCAATATAATATAAATAAATACATTAAATAAATAAGAACACATTTCATTTACATGGAGGCATCAACAAAAAATACACCAAAACCCTTTCCACCCTAACGCAGTGCCCTCACCCATCTCCCTCACCAAAAGTCTGGTGTATCAGCCAGGTCTTGCATTGTTGTCGAAAGAAGAAGAGGTCCGGGGCCACCCAGGTCTCTGCCAGGAGGGAGTTCCACAGCCTCGGTGTGGCCACTGAGAACATCCTCTCCATGCTCGCCACCCACCCCATCCCACCCCCCCAATACTTGGGGAACTTTGAGAAAGACACTCCAGTTGACTGCAGGGGGCGATCCAGAGCCCGGGGAGTGAGGCAGTCCCGGAGACAGGTGAGGCCTGGGCTGTATAGGGCTTTACAGGTAAGCATCAACACCTTGAATTGGGCTTGGAAGACTATGGGCATCCAGTGCAGAGAACAGAGAACTGGTGTAATGTGCTCTCGGCGACCCGTCCCCATAAGGACTGGTGAAACGTGCAGCTAGGCACTCTGCCCTCCCTGAGGGAGACATTGATCATTCCCTCCAGTAACGGCCCCAGCGTCTCCCGACTGGCCTTAACCAGCCAGGATGGGCATGGGTCCAGTTCTCAAGAGGTGGTTCTGATTGCCCCAAGAACATCCACTGCATCAGTGGGCGATACCCACTTAAACTGATCCATAAAATCGGACACGGTGGGGCTTCCATAACCTCTGGTTCTCCTATGATAATAAGTGCGGCGTCAAAGTCGTGGTGAATACAAGTGATTTTATCGACGAAGTAATAAACAAACATCACAGTAAGCACTGGAAGATTCCAGTTCCAGGCGGAGGGAGGTCAGACCAGCCAGCTCCCTCACCACCCGGAAAAGCTCTGCTGGATGGGACTTTGCGGATGCTATGAGGGCACTGGGCAGCAAGGAACACCTTCTTCACATAGCCACAGCATAGGCTCGTAAACTAGCTCTATGATGCAATCTGTCAGCTTCAGTGCAAGAATGGCACCACCATCGTTCTAACCGCCGCCCTTCCCGCTTCAGCTGATGCAGTTCCTCATTAAACCAAAGAGGCCTGCGGTGCTAATGTTTAGGGAGCGGATGCCTAGGAGCCGACCGGTCAATGGCCTCAGTCAGCCAGATGTTCCAAAAAGCAATGAGGTCATTGAGCAAGCAGTCATCCAGATCAGAGGGTAACTCCCCTAGAGCATTCCAAAAACTCTCTGGTTCCATTCGTCTCTTGGGGTGAACCAACTAAATTGGATCTGCACCTCTCCGGGGGAGACATGCGTTAGGAGACAGGCCCATAGGAGGTAATGATCCATCCATGACAGGGTCACTGCTGACATCTCCCCAACCAACAGATTCCCCTGCCTCAAGGCCAGTACAAAAAAATCAGGTCCAGGGTATGCCCTCCATCATGCGTTCAGCTGATGACCACTTGAGACAGACCCATGGTTGCCATGAACTCACGTTCCGCCCTGCCCAGGCTGGGATTGGCATGAATATTCAAGTCCCCCAAGGCTTTGGGGACTGCAATACCACCTCCAACACCAGCTCCGCTAGGGAGTGGAGTAAGGCTGCTCCACAACATGTTGTTGGACATTTCCTGAGGACACAGCGCATAGCATTCAGCTGCTCACTCTGCCACGCAGCAAGGGGAACTGGGAACATCTGGCGGTAGCCAGTCATATGATTCACTACATCGTGTGGTCCAGCTGGCCAGACTGGGTGAAGGCTGCCCAAGGAGTGGTAGGCTGCCCAGGGCATATCATGTGGCTGGACTCCAAGTTCTCCTTAATTTGTGTTTGCCATGTCCAGTAACAATGCATTCACACAGATGTTGATTCCTCTGAATTTCTCTATCCCTTATGTTCCCTAGTCCCCTATGACATTTTCCCAAACAAAAAGGGCTATGGAGGAATTCCCTTATGATATTCCTGCATACCATGTTCCCGAAGTAGTCTGATATGGAGGAGGGAATCTCTGCTCTAGGACTCTCTGGCCACACCTCTCTGGTCACTTGGAGGTAGGAAGTAGCAAGCAGGAAACGAGGTATCAGGGATTTAAGCAGACAGGATTAATCAAATCACATGCTGCTGCTTGACAGACTCCAATCCCTGCAAGTGAAACCCTTTGCACTGAGTGGCAGAAAGCAAGGGCTTGGCAAGGAGCACAGGAAGTAGTAAGGATTTCACCCAACTCTTGGAATGTAGGTCTAAATGGGCAAATGTGCTGTACAACTGTGAAACTGTAGTGTGGGATTCCCACCCGGAAGCTGCACCTACCACAGAATGTGGCTGCCAACCTCATAAGTGAGTTAAAGTCACAGTATATGGTTGCTCAGAGCCATTTGGTCATTACTAAATGAGAATGGGATAAATAGCCAGTGTTCCTTCATCTTAATTAATTGACATGACCTTGACACAGACACTTTTGACTAATTCTATATTGGTTTCAGTGAGTTTTTTGTCCATTTAAACCAGCCCCGCATCTCCACTGGGATGCTGACTGCTAGGAGTAATTTGCTATGAAATAATGGATGATGGAATCACATAGTAAGAAGTGAGTTAACGGCCAGAAATCTTTTCTTCAGAGGTGCAGTCTGTGTGTGTAGCCTGTGTGTGTGCAAGGGGGCTCCGGCATAACTGGTTTCATCATCATCAAAGCTTTATTAGCAAGACGTAATATCATAGCCATTCCAAACTACAACCAATATAAGAAATCATTAAGATAATACAAAAGGAACTGGTTTCAGAAAAGGTTTGGACAAATTCTTAGAGGATAGATCCACATAAGTGTAGTTATTAATTAAGACAATCAGGCAATGAAACCTCTGACTATCAGAGGCTTGACATGAGCAGCAGGAAATGGATCACTCCAGTATGACCTTGTGCACTTTTTTTGAAGCTTGTAATTGTCAGAGGTGAGATGCTGGGTTAGATGGACCATTGGTTGGTCTGACCCAATATGGCTGTTTTTATGTAACTAAATAAGCTTTTACTTAAAGAGCTTAATTTCTAATAATCATGGGTGCAACCACAGCTGAAACTCGGGAGGTTTATCAAAGTCCAAACTTGAGCATTTCCCAGAGGCAACAGACCTATTTATTTAGCTAGACATTTGGTAGGTGGAGATGCTGTTTCTAAATGGAGATTTTAAAAAGATTTTCATACAGTTTGGGTTTATCAATTGGTTTTTATCTTATGTATATTTTTATTTATGCTTTGTTATCTGTCCTGAACCTTTGGGGAAGGGAAGGCTATGTAAATTGAAATAAATAGGTTTTTTTTAGCCCTAGCAAGTTGGACATGCCCACTGGTGTTGGGGTCAAACAGACCCCAATTAAGCCATACTTAAAAAAAACAAAAACAGAGGGGCTAATTTGAAAAGGACAACAGCTGCCTAGAAAAAAAATCACACTGTATCAAGCTTTTGTGGGGGGAGGAAAGGAATAGGAATACAACAAAAGGCAAAGGGGTCAGAAATACCCCATGATGGCCACAATGTTAACACTACCAACTACACAGGAATAACAGCTGAGTTTTCAACTGGGGTGCCAAGTGTTTACCAAGTAATTAGTGATTCTATCTACTTATCTTTGTATTCCTCTGAGATGGCTCCATGAAGTCTGATATCTGCCTTTAGATAGCAACCTTACTGCAAAAGGGTCAATTTAATGTTAATGTTGACTTTTACTGAGAAAAGGGTCACTTAGCAAGTAAATGGAAGAGCGACCCCATATGGCTGATTGGTAAGTATTTTTCAAAATGAACTCTGCAAGCAGCTATGATGAAAACAAACAGTACTGAAAGTTCACACCAGTAAGGTTCTAACTACAAAAAAATATACAACTCAATTTATATTTGTAAAGTGGTTCTTTAGCTTGGGGTATAATTGACCCCCAAAAGCTTTGTAGTGATATTTTTTTCACATGAAAATGTCATTAATGAAAACAGTCAATGCCATATTTCTTTCTATTACCATTTGTTGTGAAAAAGAAGGAAAGAACAGGTTCTGGTTTAAGCATTTAAAGAAATAATAAACATTTATTTATTTTTAACAGCTGGGGGGGTCTATATTACCCCCAGCACCCTAGGTGCATAGTACTTTCAGTTTCCCATGCACTTCAGTTGGGGTCAAACTGACCCCCAGCAGCATCAGAATAAAAGTCTTAAATAAAAAAACATTACAAGGGGTGGGAGGCATGAAATACCACAGGGCAATTGAGCCCATTATAGTTGACAAAGGGTATTTTCAGACGTTACGAGATCACAGTGAACCACGGTGAATACTCACCTGTGGTCACTGTGCCTCGAACATCTGTTTGGCGGCCGCCAGATGTTCGCCACGGTCAATCTGCACAAGGGGTCAATTTGAACCATGCTTCCCGGGCTAGCCAGGGGAATGTCCTGGGAAGCGTGGTCAAACGGACCCCCAGCAGGGACAAAAAAAAAGTAACGTCTGTCCGCTCGCCACGGTCCGGGATCACCGGCGGGATCCCGGGCCGTGGCGCATTCGGCCAGATGCGGTGGCCGCATTGGCCCCGCCGCCCGCCCATCTCCTCGGAGGGCGGGCGGCAGGGTGCATGGAGGGGGCAGGGCCGTGCGGCCGCATGCTGCGCCATGCGGCCCCGCCCCCTCCCGGATTCCCCACCGGATCCCCCCGGCACGTCTGATATGGCGTGACGGGGTGGCCCCGGCGGGGAACGAATGGGTTGATTTCGGTACGGGGCCAATGGGCCCCGTAACGTCTGAAATCACCCAAAGTCATGGAGTATGGAGTGGTAGAAGTTTGCTAAAAAGTTGTATTCACTCTTTTGTACCCCTCTTGGGTCAGTTAGACCCCACCTATCGACCTAGGGTTAAAAAAAACAAAATGTTGGGTGGGACACCCCTGCCTGGCCTCAGAAGGATTCAGCTGGAGCAGTGGTGAATTCTGAGAAGATGTAAAAGGTATCTGTGATAGCTGACAGAGACAAAGGGTGAAAACAAGTCAGACAGTATGGCAGCCACTCAGGTGTGGGTGTGCTCCTGGCCATTTATTTGGTTTAACACCTACCAGGACGTATATTCCTGATCTGGTGCCCCTACACGGCATCCTCCCATGGAGTCTACAGATGCTGTGCGAGCGTATGTACGTCCATGTGAAGGTGTGCATGTCAACATGTGTGAGTGCCATTTGTTGGGGTGGGGCAGGGACCAGCAGGGAAAAAGGTGTTTGAGGTAAGTAAGCCATACAAGGCAGCTCTTGGGGATCCTGGGAGAGAGGGGCAAGAGGAGGAGATAACCCCATTTGTGAGCTGTGGGGGTGAGGTTACACTCACGCACATCCTGTTTGTTAGGTTTCAGTGTGGGCGAGTGTAACACCACACTCAAAACTCACAACTGCAGCTATTGTCCTGTTTGTAAACACCCAAGTTCCTTTCAACTCCCCCTCCTGCCTCGGTAGTCTTGCCTATGATCAAACTTATCAAATTTGAAGTTTATGTGAATTTGCTTAAATCAAATAAGATTGTATAATGGAAATAAATCCTCAGATTCAATTCCCACATTGGAAAAGCATGACTTTTTTCAACCCTAAAAATGCAAATACCCTTTTCTTACTGTTGCTGCTTTTTTTTTTTTAATTTTAGTGAGTTTTCTAAATGGTGAAAAAATTATCTGCATCCTGATAGAACAGGGCTGGCCATGAGGTAAAAGAGGCAAGAGGTGCCCCTCTACCAAAATTTGTCTGGTCCTAAGCTGAACGTGTTGGTGGCCCCAAGTAACAAGATGCTGCCATAATTCCCTGCAGGAGCAGGCTCTTATTGAGTCAGTACTCTGGTCACCCCAGTGGTGAGATTAACTGGGAAGGAAGCACAGACAGGGGAACCAGGGAACGCCTCAGAGAAAGCAGGAATGGAGCTGGTTGCTTGGTGAAATCACAAGCTAGAAACTCAGAGGCCAAGAACTGAAGGAGCGGCTTGTAGTAGGGTGTGCTGGCCTTGAAAGGGTTAATGGACTCAGCTCCTCGACAGGTAAGTCTCCCAAGCTGCAGTACGGTTGGCTCAGCTGAAGATAGTTAGCTGAGCCATACCTCCCAACCATCCCAATTTAGGAAGCGAAACAGTCCCTCTTTGGGTGTTGAATCCCATTGTCCCTCTTTCAGGGGTCAAAGACCCTCTTTCAGAAGCAAGAGACTAAAGAACCAGTATTCAAGCCTCATGCTTCTCATTCCTGGTTGCCTCCTAGGAAGAGACCTTGGGAGGAGAATGAGGAGATGATGGAACGACAAGAAACTAAGCTGAATGATAAGCAGGAGAGATTCTGTCCCTATTGGACATTTGGGAGGGGCGTATGGGGTGGAGCTTATTCTCTGTGGGAGAGAATATTGTCTGAGGGTGTGGGGTTTGTTCTGCTTTGGCTGGTCAAAATGTTGGGAAGTACGCAGATGGGAGTTTGACATCTCTGATCCCAAGAAAGAATAAAAAGCCATTTGTTCATTGTACAGGAGGATCACCAGGAGAAGAAAGGAAGGAAAGTGGTGCATCCAGGCTGGGATAGGATTCCTGGAACAAGGGACCCAGAGGAAGGAAAGTGATTGGGTGTACATCTGAGAACTGGATTGCAGGGATTTGTTTTTTGTAAGGTGGAGAATAAAGCTGCTGTCTGTGGAGCTATGCGTTCGGTTCTTTCTCCACAGGAAAACTGAGGCAAAGACCCTGCATGAGGTGCGAGCTCGGGAGAGCGTCATAGGCCCTTTTCACACAGGCCACGGGGAGTGGGTGGATGGATGGATGGATGGGTGGCAAGTGGTTGGATGGTGTGTGGGGGTGCTTTCCCAAGGACCCCCCTCCACGCACGGATCCCTGGAGAGAGGGGCAAGAGGAGGCGACAGCCCCATTTGTGAGCTGTGGGGGTGAGGTTAAACTCACCCACATCCTGTTTGTTAGGTTATGATGTGGGCGAGTGTAACACCACACTCACAGCTCACAAATGCAGCTATTGTCTTATTCGTAATCACCCATGTTCCTTTCAACTCCCCCTCCTGCCTCAGTAGTCTTGCCTATGATCAAACATATCAAATTTGAGGTTTGTGTGAATTTGCTTAAATCAAATAAGATTGATTAATGGAAATAGATCCTCAGATTTTCCTCCTCTACCACCTTCTCAGCAAAGATGTGCTCGCTTCAGCATCCAGGCTCCAACTGACTCTTCCTTCAAGCTCTGCTTATATAGGCAGGAGTGGGCGTGGCTTCTTCCCCACACCTTAGTTCCTTAAAGGGGCCGCAGCCCACTGGGCTTCCGCCCTATTACAAGATGTAATAGGGCAGAACAGTGGGATTCAGAACACAAAGAGGAATGGTCTATGAGAGTAATTATAGGGGGGAAGGGTGGGAAATGTCCTCTGCAAATTTCCTTTACCCACAATTCTAGAGATAGGGGGGCGGAGTTTATGAGGGTCAATATCCTCCCAAAAGTTTAGTCCAAAGTTACACCTTAGGGACTGTCCCTCCTAAATAGGGACTAGAGGGAAGTATGGTGAACCCATGGAGTATATGGGGCACTGTGCAGTTTCACAGTGTGCTCTTGCCTACTTGTATAGCTCACTGCCCCCTCCCCTGACCCCACAGGCTAGACCTGCTGTTGGTTTGTGGGGAAGTGAGCAGGGCTGGGGTAGAAGGAGAACATTTATCAAGATGAGAGTGCTTGGAAGTTGGGGGACTGAAAAACATTTATTATTTGATCCCAATTTATAGCCCAACAACAGAATTATTTAGGTTTGTTCTTGGCACAGTATAAGACTTTGGAGACAGAATGTTCCCAACATGTGTGGTTTTAGTGGGCTCGTTTCAGAATAAATCGACTATCACCTCACAATGGGAAACATTAGATTTCCAGATTGAACAGCTGTACTGTCATTTATTTAAAAATGTAGGTACGTGCCTCCTGATTGCCTGGCTGGAGTATTTCAAGGATTCTACTGCCATCTTGTGGACAAGTATGTAATTATGCAAATATAAGCACTCAAAGAAAAGCATTGACCATATGACAATTCTTTTCATTACTTGTTATTTACCTAAAACCACACAAGGGCACAGTGTTTTGGATCAGATCCCGAAAAGTCCCTCTGTAATGGGATCTTCAGCTCCAATTGGTGTTCAATGGTTTTCATCAGCCTAGGAAAAATGTGGCTCTTTTGGTTGCATCTTGGTTTGAGTTTTAGGTTTAGTTGAGCTGGAGTGTCGGAAAGAATAATCGGAGCTGGGAACCCCTGAGAATTGAAACAAATAAAAAGGTCTGTATGAATCCAAGGTCAGTAAAGCCACCAAGTTCTGCAAAGATCCTTTGCTGAGGCTGGGTGTGTGTTGTCATTCGTTAACCTACAAGTCTGGACAGCTTGGGGGACATCCCCAACATCTGGATTTGCAAGTGTCTGGAATTGCCTGACTCCCAGATCCACAATCTCTCTCCTTTGCAGCAGTGCCATCTCCAGCCCTGCCCAGGAACAGACTTAACAGAAAGAGCACCAGCCCAATGGGGAATACAGACTCTGCAAGTCCAACATTTTAAAAAACCCTTAGCCATTAGTTCACTCCTACTAATGGGGGACATAGTGGGCAGCCAGAATGCTGAAGAGTTGGGATTAGTGGGTTCTGGAGCTGTAGCTTCACCTGTCATTTATTCCTGCATAACGTGCATACCTAGACACGACCAGCCAGATCAGTTCTTTGGATTTTTCCATCTTCTCCGGCAGCATTACACTCATGGGGCATTTAGTATAATGACATTATTTCTAGGACTGAAACGAGCAGCTAAATTGTTGCTCACAAGAAATTTCGCCATATCGGGAACTGAGATCAATTTCCCAACACCGATGTGATTTCTCAGTTCTTGCAATACTGCAAGATAACATCCTGATTTACTGACTTTCCACTTACAATTTACTGCGCACCGTTCATTTACCGTTTAGCACTGAGGGTACTTTTTTACTTCCAAGTTTGTTGTTTCTGCATTTCTATGCCAATCAGTGTGGGACTAGCCCAACCCTTAAACTCCACTCCAGTAACTCTGATCAGAATTGTTATATTATGGGCCTTTTCAAATGGGCCCCAGAGGAGCCGCGGTGTGGGGGGATGGGTGTAGACTGCGGCTGGTGTGCGGTGCGGGTGCAGCCTGTCGCAGGGATGTACACCCGTCTCCACCCATCTCCATGCACAGAGGCCCCTCCATTTTCTCCAGTGCCTCCATGCGTGTGAGATCGGTGGAGATGGGAGGAGTGTGGAAGCGTGCGCACACACACACCCATCCCAACCGGCGGTAGCACAGATGCCCCCCCTTTGCCCACCCAGTCACCCACATAGGCAAGGGGGGGTGTATCTCGTGTGAAAAAGGCCTATGTTGTGTTTTAATTGTAGATTCATTGCTTCTGTTGTAAGCCGCCCCAAGCTGTTCTGTGAGCAGGAGGGTGCGGGATAGAAGAAAGTTGATGAATAAGTACATAAATAAATGTTGTTCCCTTTGCTTTGACCAATCTGCAACTGGACTGCAGATTACTAAAGGAATCTGCGTACCAGCCACTGAGTGACAAGGAAGTACAAGGGAAAATGGAGTGCAAGAAATGTGGCATTGCATCGGTATTAAGTAAGTGGAAAGTTGGTAAATTGAGAAATGAAATGTTGGTCGAGGCATTACCAAGTACCAACAGGTTCTCAATTTGATTCAGACGGCATTGGGAACCAGGATTTTGATGAGATTTCCCATGTTGGTGAAAGTTTGTTTCAACCATAGTTACTTCTTTCTGGTCTTGCTTCTCAGTTAGTGCCTTACCCAGGACGTGGAGAGGAACGTCCTACTTCCTAAAAATACAAATCTAGACTAATAGAGATCCACTAGGTTTGATTAGACTTTGTTAGTCCACTAGGTTTGATTAGGCAGTGTTAAAGCCTTGTAACACTGATGCAATACAGAATGATCTCGGTCACATAGACACTGGGAGGGGCATGCAAGGAGGAGTGGATGGACTTGTCTGGCTTCTGCCTGCCCCTGGCCCTGCCCCTTCTAAGCACTTTGACATCATGATGTTCAGAAAGGGGCACGGTCAAAAAGGGTGGGGAAACATAGCTCTTTCACCCACTGTCCCTCTTGAATGTAATTCTGCTGGTGACTTTGCTTTGCTTTAGCTTTGCTTTGCATTTAGAAGAGTAATTGTGTGCCAAATTTGACCCAGCAAATCCTGCTAGAGTATAATGCTACCCTCGTAACACTGAGCATCTTTAAAAAGTTTTGCACTGAAGAGTGCAAACTTGCCGCGGCTGGGAGAAGATGAGCTGGCTGCAGGATACGTCTGCTACCCCCACGGGGAGTTAAGCCTCACTTAAGCTCAAAGCTTGGAGAATATTTTAAAGTTATGGGCCTAGTCCTGCTCCCATTAAAGTCAATTGGCCATGATCATTTCTCAATATCTAAGCTGTGACTAAAGTGCACCACTGCATCTAACTAGACTCCCGGGAGATGGCGTGGATTTAAGGGGCGGCTGCATAGGCAAATGCCCATTGGGCCTACCTTCTGCCATCGTAAACAAAGGCCCATTCTATTACACTCTCTTCCCTTCTGATTCCTATACCACCACAATTCCTGAACACCTCCCAGAGACAGACTCTTTATATCACATGTGCTTTCTTTTGCTTACCTTTTCTAGCAGAGTAGCAGCCCAGCCTGTTAACTGGGGAGTAACTGCTCCTCTCTCACCCCGAGTTGGGCTCCCCCTTCCTTTCTCTCGCTCGTTCTCCTAGGCCAACTGCCGAAGCTCTCCCACTGCCTTGGATGCTCTCACAGGTTGTGTGTGGGAAGAGGAATTGTTCTTCCAATCCTGCCCTGAGGTGGATGTTTTGGGCAAGGGAAGCAGGTCAGAGATGCCTTCATGACTAGGCCTCCAAGTTCTACTCCTTTCCTCATTGCAGCTGCCCCATGAGGGGTGGCTGACAGAGGGGTTGTGTGGCAGGGCCCTGGTAGAATTAAAAGGTGCCAGGAGCAGTAATATGAGATCACAAAAGGAGAGTGAGGAGACAGAGCTGGCCCTAGAATCTTTAGGGGCCTGGACTGGGGACCCAGGGTCTCTTGTGCAGAGGTGGGGGGGGATGGGAAGGATGGGGGAGGGGGGAAGGGCTTCCTTGTGTGGTGCAATTAGGGCCCTGCAGGTAGTGTCCGACCTGATGCTGTTCCAGAGAGAGTGGACCCAGGAGCCCCAGGAGCAGTGGTGGCACTGGCAATGTTCCCACTGGCCTCACCCTAAAGCTGATCCTATGAGGAAATATGATGGGGTTGAGCGCATCGTAAGAACAGGAGAGGCTGTAACCATACAGGACCATAAACCCCTTTAGGACTACTGGGGTTTTGGGAGGTACCTGTCCCTTTAAGGGAGCTGGTTGCTTTCTGGAGCTACGCCCCTTTTGGGACTATAAAGCCTGCAAGCTCAGGGACTCAGGTAGTTGTCACTAGTCATCAAGTCAGATGGGTCTGAGGCTGAACTCTGCTGAGAACGAGCCAAGGTACTGACCCAGGCAGGGACAGTCAGATGGGGTCAGCTAGGAAAGTTCCATCAGTGCGCCAAGTGCATAAAATGACTTGGACACTGTAAAGTGGTGTTTTTGAGGGCTGCTCCACAGCTTTGAACTCTCTTTAAACTTAAACTAAACTGCCTAACTGAGTTAGACCAACAGTCCATCTTAGCCCAGTATTGTCACAACCTGACACGGCAGCAGGGGTTTCAAATTCGGTTCAAAATCCAGCTCTTCCAGTGTCTCCGGCAGAGGCCATCCTGGCGTGCTGCCTGAGACCCCTCTAAGCCCCCAGCAGACTAGGACTCCCCCAGGCATGCAACCAGGGATCCTGAACCTGGGACCTTATACATGCAAAGCACGTGCTCTTACCACTTGAGCTATGGCCCCCTCCCATGGGGTGTCTTTAGACATAACGCTGTTCAGTGTTCTGAAACACAGTGTCCTACCGTCACAGTGTTTAGATATACGGTCAACAGAGTGTTCACCCCAAACACTGGAAGTGAACACTGCCTGGTCTTGACAGTTTAATCAGTGTTTGGGGTGAACGCTGTGTTGACGGTCTGTCTAAACACTGTAACGGTAGGACACTGTGTTACAGAACACTGAACAGCGTTATGTCTAAAGACACTCATGGAGGTTTGGCCATGCAGGATATGATGGGGAGTCTAGGCTGGGACCTGGCAGATCCAGAGGAGTGAGAGCTTGCAAGTGGGATTGTCCAAGAAGCTTGCCGGCAACTTTCTGGGATGTTCACAAGCTGACAGCCACAGAAGACTACGACTGGAAGCTGGTCTACAAGGTTGATGAAGGGGTCTCTCCTTAGAAAGAAGACTGCATGGTTATGCTGTTTTGCTGCTAATTTGGTCCACACACTTAATAAACCTGCACTGTGATGGTGAAGCTGAGTGACAAGCTTAATTGAAGGGGACTGGATGCTGACAATACGCACCGTGCCATGTGTGCTGTTTACAGGGGCCATGCCGGAGAGAGACATGGGAGAGGCACGTGAAACTGGAAAGAAGGGAAGGGCTGAGAAACTCAGAAGGGCAGGAATGGCCAGATTTGATTCAGGCATCCACCTCAGGTGATCTACTACGGCCTCTCCTGCTAGCTCTGGTGCTTCAGGCCCGGGCCCCTTGCATGGGCTCCCAGCTCTTGGACACCTCAGCAATTGGTTTCAGGAGTGGAGAGGAGCACTCCCCAGAGCCCTACTCGACAGAGTCTTCCCTGCCGCACTGGAGTAGCTCTCCTAGCCTATCTCCTCCTAGCAAAGAGGCGTTTCTGAGGGCTGCTCCACGGGTTTGGGCCTCTCTTTCCCTGGAGGTTTGGCCAAGCATTCAACAGGCAGGGGTAGATCCTGGAAGGGGGGGGGGGGTGATCAACATTTTATGGGGTTTTATGGGTTTTATCTTGTATTTTATGTTTATGTTAGCCACCCTGAGCCTTTGTGGATAGGGCAGGATAAAAAGCAAAATAAATAAATAGAGCCACAAGCATCTCATTTTCCAGAGTCAATGCAAGACCTTTCTGTTTGGCCATGCATTTGGTATTTGTGGAGGGTTGTTTTTCAGGTCCGTTTATAATTGTATATTATGGTTTTTTATGTGTTTTGGGTTTTATACTTATTTTTTATCTATCTACTATTATCTGACTTGAGCCTATGGGACAGGGTGGGATAGAAATCCAAATAAACGGAGGGGCAGGTGGGGAATTAAACAATTTTTAAAAAAAAATGTTACTGTGTAGTGTACCATCCACTTGTAGTCTTTATGGCCCAGACGGATTTCTTTTATAGCATTGTAGCTTCCCTTTTTAAAGCCATGCAGAGGAGTCATTCGCAGAGCAGGGAGGTCTGGTCCCAATTCCTCTCACCCCTAAACATTATGTTGATGGGGTGACTGAGATCTTTCTCTTAGCCTGTTTGAGGTAGCTTCTGCTTTTTTGTGTTTTTTTTTACGATAGAAATGATTGTCAGTTGATCCGTCCCTACTTCAGTGGCAACGATCAGCTTTTGAACTGCTGTAAATGAGGCCAATCAACATTACTTTCGTTTCATTACTTCAAGAGCTTCCACATAAATTTCCTCTTATCCTACTTCCCCTTTGGTCTAGAATTAGCCATAGTACTCACTGCAGGCTGCTATACCTAGTTCTGCTCAACTGGCGCTTTTTGATCTCTGCTAGGTTTAGCAATCAATTGGCAAGAACGTCTTGCTTGGGCTTAGAGAGATTTGTCCATCTTTCTCAACACTGTTAGGCAGGATGCTGCTGGCAAAGTATTTAGCTGCAGCACCACCAAACCCCAATATAATATAAGAGAGTGACTGTATGAAGTAATTAACAACATCTCTCACTTAGCTTTGTGAATTTTATTACTTGGACGATGAAAATGGGGGAGGATGGTTTTAATTACATATTAAAGAGTGTTTACCCCCTTTACTGCTAAGGGTGGATGAGCCACGATGCTGCAGGAACTTAAGGGTTTGAGGGCTGAGCTATTTCCTGAGCTCAGTAATTGAATGTTCCCTCAGAGATAGGATAGACAAAGTGCATGATACACATTTTCCTTTCAATGATGTGAAAGTACACATGGGATGAGCAGGAGCTGGATCCGGATCAACTCCTGTCGCTTCTCCCTCCATAACACTGGTAAGATTCGCCCTTTTCTCTCTGTCTCCTCTGCCAAAACCCTTGTTCATGCCCTGGTCATCTCTCGCCTCGATTATTGTAACCTCCTTCTCACTGGCCTCCCCCGCTCTCAGCTTTCTCCCCTTATCTCTGTCCAAAACTCTGCTGTCAGGGTCATCCACCTTGCCCGTCGCTTCGACCACATGCAGCCCCTCCTCTCCTCTCTCCACTGGCTCCCCCTTCCTGAACAAATCCTGCACAAGCTCCTAGTCTTCACCTATAAAGCTCTTCACAACCTTGCTTCCCCCTATCTCTCTGCGCTAATTTCCCTCCATACTCCAGTCCATGAACTCTGCTCCTCCTCTGTCCCCTCTCTCGCCCTCCCATGTCTTCCCTGCTCCCCTAACCGCCTTCGTCCCTTCTCCGTAGCTTCCCCCCACGCCTAGAACCCCCTCCCTGCCCACATTCGCCTCGCCCCCTCTTCGTACCTTCAAATCCTTCCTCAAGACCCATCTCTTCCGCTCTGCCCTCCCCGACTCCTCCCCTCATCTAACTCCTGAAGGAAGCCCCGGACTGGTGGGATGAGTTGTTGGCTCCAGTTTTTACCACAATAAACGCGACAGGGAAGATGCCCAAAACGTGGGCAAATATTATTGCACCAACATACAAAAAAGGAGAACAAGGGGCCCCAGAGAATTATCGTCCAATAAGCCTCCTAAGTATCGTGGAGAAGCTTTATTCAAGGCTTTTACTGGGGAGGCTTCAGAGATGGTTGGAAGATGGTCAGATAATTAGCCCTGAACAGGTAGGATTTCAGAAAACCCGTACTACGGTGGACCACGTGTTAGTTCTTACATGTCTAATAAGGAAGATCTTGAGTCAGGGCCTGAAGGCATACTTATGTTTTATAGACCTAAGGATGGCCTTCGACTTGATTAGAAGGAATAGGTTGTGGGCAAAAATGAAGGGGGTATAAGATCGAACTGAGACTACTGTTCCTAATAATGAAAATGCATGAAAACAACACCTTTCAGGTCAGATGCTCTAGGGAGGGAGTGTTAACCCAAAAGATTAAGGTAGTCAAGGGGGTAAGGCAGGGTTGCCTTTTGGCGCCAGCCCTGTTTAACCTTTACTTGAATGACCTCCCCGTTTTTGTAGCCAAAGTCAACTCCCACCCACCCATCATCAATGGTAAGCAAATTACATCTTTATTATACGCCGATGATATGGTGCTTATTTCCCGCTCTCAGGTGGGATTGCGCCGTGCTATACTTCAGGCCAGGGACTATTGTTTAAGGGAGGGTCTTAACATCAATTACGAGAAGACCAAGGTGCTAGTGGTAGGCAAGGGGCGGGGGCATAAGCCCCATAAGTGGCAAATAAATGATCACCAGATTACCCAGGTCCCTAGCTTTAAGTACCTTGGCGTTGTTTTCTCAAGTGCTTCCTCATGGGGGGCACAGTGGCCTCAGGCAAAAGCCTGGGCCAAGCAATCGGCAGGTGCTATCTGTGGTTTTTATTACAGGAAGGGAGGAAAACTACTACTGCCAGCCTTGAGGCTGTTCCGCGCCAAGGTGATCGGCCAACTCTTGTATGCCTTTCCGGCATGGGGGGTGGAATACTTGGAACAGTTGGAATCATTGCAGAACGGGTTCCTGAGGGCTATATTGGGAGTACCACGTGGGACCCCACAGATTTTCTTACGCTTGGAGACGGGGTGCCCCCCTGTCAGGGTATTTGCAGTTCAGGGCATCATTAAGTACTGGCTACGGGTTGCAATTCTTCCCCCGGGTGACGGCTCGCTGCTGGGGAAAATACGAGCTGCTGGCATGCTAGCTCCCTGGCAGGAACAAGTGAGAATCATCCTGGGAAAGCTGGGTCTTCCTCCTGATTACTTGGTAGAGCTTGGAACCAAGCGGGCAATGTCTCTGGTGAAGCAGAGATTGGCAGATCAGCAGATTCAGATAGATGCTGGAATGCTCCAGACTCAGAAGGTAAATCCCCTGTATAAATCACCTCGGGGATGCCCTTTGGAATCTAGCTACTTGATAGTTTGGACTAGTTTTCAATTAAGATGGGCATTTACCCGCCTCCGAATGGGTGTATTCCCTTCGGCGATGCTAGAAGGTCGATATCTTGGGATCCCTTGGCAGGAAAGAATTTGTAAGTCTTGTCTTCTACAAGAGCTTGATTCCAATAATCACATCTTGTTCGTTTGCCCCCGATATGAGGGATATAGAGGAGAGTTCTTATCTGCTTTAAGGGAGACTCAGGATATCTCTCCCCAATTGGATAGATACAATGGGTGATTTCAGACGTTACGAGATCACGCTCAACCACAGTGAACCACGCTCAACCCCCCCGTGGGGCCAAAGGGCCCTGAACGTCTGAACGGCGCGCGCCAGATGTTCATCACGCTCAATACCCACATGGGGTCAGTTTCAACCACGCTTCC
>QEPC01014615.1:2135165-2148136 GCA_003113815.1 Sphenodon punctatus | reverse complement strand
CCCCCCGTCTCTCAGATTATAAGCCCTAGGGCAGGGACCGTGTCTATTCCATTACTTTGTAAAGCGCCAGGTACATTGCTTGCGCTATATAAATGCTTGCTAATAATAATAATAATAATTAATAAAGATTAGAGTTTACATTTCAAGCAGAGTTGGAAGTAATTTGGTGTCAATAACCACCATGTCCTGTCGTGGTCTCTCTGAACAGCTGGGAACAGCTTTCCGGACATGCCTTCCATACGTCAAGTACAGGTGGTGAGGGCACAGGCATCTCTGTGTCTGCTGCTCAGTTTCCCCTGAGATCCACCAGACTTTTTTCTTTGTAACTATTATTATTTTTATATATGTCTCTAGTTTTATTTGCTCCACACATTTTTAAGGCAAAATCTTCCTGTTTTCAACAAAACGTGGTTCAAAATCAATTTTTATGTATATCTTATAAAAAGTCACATACACAACACACACACACAGATCAATTTTATTTATTTATTTATTTAACTATTTATATCCCGCTGCCTTACAGCAGCTCTGGGCAGTTCACAAAACATTCAAAAATAATTAAAAATACACAATATACAGCGAGGGTTACAAAACATTATAAAAATGAGCAATAAAAGAGGTAAAAAACCACTGGCAAACAATCCCCTCACCCTTACTCCCCTCCTCCCCCAAAGGCCTGGACAAACAGCCAGGTCTTACAGGCCTGATGGAAGGCCAACAGACTGGGAGCTGTTGCAATTGTGGTTGAAATATCTTTTTCACTATACTTCTGAGTACAGCTAAATTCAGACTTTCACAGTCATGCAATATAGACTGGAGAAGTTGCTGGCGCAGCTTAGGCTGTTTTCACATGGCACTGCTGGGTGGGGGATGGGTGTGCGCCGGCGGCGGGTGGAGGTGGGTGTGCCCCTTTTCCCATGGGCACACCCCCCCCCATCTCTATTCACCTCCAACCATCTCCACCCACAGAGCCTCCTCCGTTTTGTCAGATGGCTCCATGGGTGGGTGATCGGTGGAGATGGGTGTGCACCGGGAGTGCACATGCACCCCCTCCACTGCCCATGGTGTTTCCACAGCTGTACACCCATCCCCCCACCCACTACCATGGTGTGCACACGAACGCCCGCCCCCCTCCACCGCACACCCAGCGGGGGCAGTGGGGGGTGTCAATGTAAAAAAGGCCTTAGAAAAAACTCTCCACAGTGCCCCGAGATGGGTGAATTAGACTAGACTTAATGGAGAGGACATTGGGTGCAAAGGCTAATGTATCCTAGTGAGCAAAATTGTTGGATTTGGAGTTGGGTGACCAGAGTTCAAAGCCTGTTTTAGCCATGAATTCACTGTGTGACATTAGATAAGTCACTATCACACAGCCCCAGTTCCAAATCTGTAACATGGAAATACTAATGATAATAATACCTCACAAGGTTGTTGTGAGGATGAACTAGATAAGGATGTAAAGCATTTTGAACATTGAAATCACTTTAAAAATGATAAATAAAAATGTAGTCATGAGTTTGCTCTGGTGCAGTGAATTTCTCAGAGAACTATTGAAAACCAGTGTATTTTTAATCTAACTCCCTTTCTAGCAGTTGGCTTCACAATAATGTATGGGGAAGCAGTGTGATCAAGTGGTTGGAACACAGGCGTGAGAGCCTGTATAACTCGCCCTCCCACTAACTGTGTAGTTTTAAGATCAAGGGCACTTCACCTCTGTGTAACTCAGGTTTATCGTGTGTAAAACGGGGATAATGATAATTACCTATCTCCCAGGGATGTTGTGAGCCTCAATTAATTGGTGTTTGTGAAAGGCTTTGAGATAATCAGATTAAAGGTGCTGTATAAATGCAAACTATTATTGTTATTTATTATTTCTTTATTATACACTTGCAAAGGTAAGCGGGCTGTGCTTGCCGGGCTGAACTTGCAGGTCACACCCACATGGATATAATAAAAACATAAGAACAAGCAGATAATCTGCTTGATAAATCTAAAAGAACAAGGTTCAGGATTGCACAAATCAACCCCCTCCTCCCCTTCCCACCTCCAATTTTACTTTTAAGTCGGGTTGAATCTAAAACAATAGCACCGACAGTGCAGTTTCCTTCCCTATGTAAAAAGCCAGACCTATGCAGAGGAAGGATGGAAGGAATCAAAAATGGTTGCACGGTTGCACAAAGATTTTTGGAATGAAAACCATGAGAGAAACATACAAAAGGGGGAAGGAAGAAAGTGATGTCAGGAGCAACAATAACAGGATCAGTTGGTGAGCAGACAAAGGCAGGTTCAAGCTGCAGGCAAGGGGTGTGTTCTGTAAGACCAGTCCAAGAGAAAGTTAACAGCTGGAAGAGAGTTCCAGAGGCAAAGTCAAAGACCCAGCATGCTGGGGGTCAAAGGCAGGTAATCTGTCAAGGGGAAGACCAATGCAAGATGGTAGAGAAGGAGATGGCAGAGCAAGGAACAAAACTGGAAAAGCAGAAGGCAGGCAAGGTGTTGGCATGTTCTGGCATGTCCAGGGCAGTCTACAGCTCCATATATGGGTAAAATCAGCAAAGAACAAATGGCCAATGTCCTTGCATGAGCCTGGAAGGGTGCCTCCCTAATCAAATCTAGTGGACATGGACTCCTCCCTGGCTTGAGCACCCTTTGTGTACTGATTCTGCAGATGCAGAACCTATTCACGCTGCCCTAGGAGGGTATTGTCGACGCATCCTGAATGAGACAAGACAATCATGAGTTGGGTTTAAAATTGCTACATTCTTTAATCAAATCAGAATTAGGTATCGAATCAGGATTAGGTGGGGAAATCGCCTAATGCGATTCGGGTCCAGTACAACAAGTCTCCACATGTTCAGCGTAATCACAGGGGGTTGGTTCGATATACTCTCAAGTGCCTGCCCCCACTTAATAAAACACAACGTCTCCCCCTCATCCCGTGTGTGAGGGGGACCTTTGGGTTGCGTTGGGGAGGGGAGTTCTGCCCTTTTAGTTTATTTTTAGCATTTTAAAAATGTTTTTAATTATATTTTATGTGTTTGTTATTTTTATTATAGTATTGTAATTTAGGCACCTTGTAAGCCGCCCCAAGCTGCTCTGTGAGCAGGAGGGGGGTGGGGTAGAAAACGATGAAATTAATTAATAAATTAATTAAATAAATAAACAAACATTTTGACTGATACCCCCTCCTTCTCTTTTGTTCACCAGTCCTATTGCCTGATGCTATCGTGTGCTGTATAAGAGACTCTGTGTGTACACACAGTGCTTTAGAACCATCTTGGTTAGCTAGAGGGGTCTGTGCTGCTGGTTCTCCTGATCATGGACAGATCTGGATCCACTGTCACTGTTCCAGTCCCTGTCCCTAAGTAATAAAAGACTAGTGACCCAATCCTGAGAGTGTGGTATCTATCTTATTTGTCACGTGTGTACTGCAGGAACCCTTAAATCCCTCCACGCAAGAGACTACACAAAGCAAGGAGCTGAGCTGGAATCCAGGAGAGGGTCACCAAAGTGAAAGAGATGTCGCAAGGCACCAGACAGCAGCAGCCTAGAATAGTATTGTTGTACAAGGCAAGACACTGGTGCTGACCTGGAAGTCTAAATAGGCATTCTCATCCAATCAGGAAAAGGGGCAAAATTGTCCAAGCAAAACTGGTAAAGGCCAGTCCAAAAGGCTGCAGTGCTAGCCATGCAAATCAATTCCAAAGTGGTTCCCTGGAGAGGAGCAGTGCTTTTGGAGCCAGCAGGCCTGGGTTTGAATCCCAGGAGCCCTAGGAGGATCAAGCATAGCACCAAAGCACATATGAACTAGCAAGGGGTGTTAGAAACAACGAGAAGTTCTACCCTCAAAATCAAGAGAAAGACAAAGGAAATTGTGGGTCCACAGTGGAGCTGAGATTAATTTCTGGTCCCCTAATCGACTTGGGGTATGAATTGGTACCAAATGTCCTGGAATATTGACTTTTGGTCCCAGTTTTTCAACTTCTGTCCCTGAAAATGTTTTCAGTTTTCTGGCCTGAATTACCAGTTGGTAACCAGAAAATAAAAAAACTGGTACCAGAAATTACCAAAAATTTTTTGCTATCTGGGTACCTGATTGCTTCCAGGTAGCCCATCAAATACCTGACACGGTATTCGAAAATGTGGGTATTACCTGCAAGTGCCAAATTAGGTACCCATTTCAGCTCCAGTTAACAGCTCCACAGGGAAAGTGTGGCCTTAACAGATGCTGCAAAGGTTACTGAATGGCTCAGGAGCTACTTTGCTTCAGTCTTTACAACAAGGGAGAATGTGACCAGATGAGTGACATGGGCAAAGGGGGGTGGATTGCTGCAGGCCAGGCAAACTGCCAGCATAAGGCTTGCACTACTGATGGGAGTGGCCGGGTGGGGGGGAGGCTGCTGCTGTTTCCTTACGGATCAGCTGTATATTGGGCAAACAGCAGTGTACATGCCCCTTCGAAGGGCAGCAAAATGAGCCAGGAAAATACTTGATCCTCTGAGCTGTCGCTCACAGAGCAGGCAGGGGAGCGGAAACTCCTGTTTCATCTTGTGCCCTCTCCCTAGAGTACATAAAACCAAGCCTGGACTAAAGTATGTATGATATAACCTGAGCTAACGTGTCATATAATGAAGAGGAGACTCTGATAACAATACATAGCTGAGTCACAATTTAATATTCACTTTGAGAATTCCCTAGGATTTCTCTCCCATAACAATGTCCTGGAGATTAATCTTTCACCCGCAGAGGCTCCAGGACAATCCTAGAGGGCTGACAATCAGATTCTGCATGTGCTGTTGTCACTTGGGGATTGTGCAGCCAGAATTCGCCTTCCTTTAGCTGCTGCTACCCTGACACACATCTCTACAGTGTAACTCGTAGCTATAAAGGTAGGCTATCGCCTTTGGTAATTCCCGAGTTTGCAGCATAATGAGAAGAACAGAGATACAAGCATCTTGAGGTTATTAAGAAAGAGGGATTTGGAAGGAAATTGTGGACATGGCTTTATTCCCATTGAAAAGCCCTCAGCTGGACAAAACATGGCGAGACCAAGCAAAACAATTTTAAATGGCATATTATTATTTTTAATCTAGTGCATTTAACAGAAAGATGCACCTCCGAGAGAGAGCAAAACTGAGTGGAAATTGCAATGGAAAAGCCCTGGAGGTATTCAATGCTCCAGTGATTGTGATGGTCACCACGGGTCAGTGCACAGTGCACATGGGATCTATGCTTTTTGAAGAAAATAAAAGTTATTGGTGAATATGCAAAATATACTTCCCGCCGCTGTGAATGCTTTCCTGTCTGAGGCTAGCTTCTCTGGGCAATTCACCCCTGAGGTGAATGCATGGGTCAAAGTTAAATACAGCTGCTTGGGGATTTTGTGAGTATGAAAACAGTCTAATTTGGCACATAAGTCATTTTTAGTGCACTAATTTCCTGCTTTACATGCAGAAATGGCCCTTAAATGGCACAAAAGACTTCAGTAAACTGAACCTTAGAGCATTTCTCAGTTTCTGTTTGAATTTACTGAACTCCGGAGTTTTCTGTAGGACCAGGTTAAAAGAAAACTCCCAATACCTCACCAGCAAATCTTTACCAGTATATCGCAGGTTGGCAAACTTCAGTTGTTGTTCCAGACGTATATCTTGTCAGGTTTTCTCCCCTTTCACATTCGGTTTCTACCCTTTTGATAAAAAGCATTAAGTCTCCAGCTGACGTTATGATGGCTTCCTTCATTTTTAAGGAAGAAAATGTGCAAATCAGGTGCCTAGGAATGCAGAGGGTTGATGGCTTTCGGAAGTAAGAGGAGCAGTGCAGGTGTTTATTATGAAAGCTTCCCCAAACAGTTCTGTCGATATATCTCCATCCTGACCTGCAACACCCTTGCCATTTCAGTCATGCCCAAGTCCAGCAGACACCTCCAACCATGCAGAACTATGTGGTGCTTGAATGCAGTGGCTAATAACTAGCGAGGGAGCCAACCGCTCATATGATGTGTGCATGAGACCTTGGACACAATATTCAGAGGACTAAATGACTGTGATTGCACATGTAGTCACTTGGCCACTTTTAGATGAGCAGGTCGCCATCGCACAACCCGCTCGCGCGATGTTTCAAAATCCCACAATGTGGGATTACACGAGATGCCGGCCGGGGATCATGCGCATAGAAGGCGGTCGCGCATTCTTTGCCGACCGCGAATTAAGTACCTTGATTGTCAGGTATTTAATTCGTGGTGGGCAAAGAATGCGCGACCGCCTTCTATGTGCATGATCCCCGGCGGCGTCTCGTGTAATCCCGCATTGCGGGATTTTGAAACATCGCACGAGCGGGTCGCATGACGGTGACCCACTTGTCTAAAAGTGGCCACTGTCTGCACAAAACTGGACAGGTGTCCAATTTGCCCCAGCAGTCAGGGTAACTGCGTGACATACCTCCCAACAGTTCCTCTTTAGGAAGGACATTCCCTCATTGGGTGCTGAATCTCAGACACCTCTTTCCTGTTGTCTTCTAGGAAAAACTCTTGAGAGGACAACGTGGAGAAGATTGACTGACAAGAAACTAAGTGGAATAATAAGCAAGAGAGTCCTGTCCCTCTTTATGCACTTGGAATGTTGGGAGGTGTGTGTGAGGGGGTGGAGCTTATGCACTCAGTGGTGGAGCTTATTGGCCAGGAGGGTGGGACTTGTCCTTCTTTTCTTTGGCCATTTGAAACGTTGGAAGGTACAGTATGAGCAAATTAGCCTTGCAATTCACAAATTGTAAGTCTGGAATCTTACAATTCCCACTCGCATACTAACCTGGGTATAGATGGTACTCTAGCTGTTTTGGAAATCCATTCATTGTTTCTGTCAGGTATAACCACATGCATGTGTTCACCTCCATTATTGCTTCTCTGGGTTTGAAGCAGCCTATGCAACTACTTCAGCCATCCCTCCATGTCTGACCTGGAATCTCAGGGATTTTAACCCATTATATCCAGGCTTCAAATGAACCTCAGTGTCTCTGGGTTGTCCAGGTGCCTAGATAACCTGAAGAAATTGGGACTTCAGGGGGAAGGAGAGCACGTCAGAAAGGGGTGGGGCTGAGGTGGCCTTGCCACATGCAGAGCGTCATGATGTCACAGTGGTCCGAAAGTGGTGTGGCGAAAGTGGGGCGGGAAAGTCCCTTAGCTCCGGCCCTTCCAGCATGGCCCCACCTCTCCAGGCCAAGGCCAAAGTTAGTTATGGGGGTTGTTTATTTTTTGGTACTGTGTTATTCTATATATTAGGGGTGGGAATATCAGTATCGGATAAATCCGATACACCCAATAATCAGGTGTATCAGATTAATCAATCAATCAATCAATATACTTTTTTTTTGTAATATATTTTTTATTTTTTAGTATCAACAGTAACTTACATTACATTTCGTGTACAACAAAAACGTTTTTTCGCCGTCCTTTTTCATTTCTGCGCTCGGACGGCCACGGTACCTTACATTGTTATATCGATACTGTAGTATCTTTACTTGTGTGGATACCCCCCAACTTTCCACATTACTATTTATACCCCTCCCCCCCTTAACAACCTCCCACTTTTCCCCCCCCCCTTTCCCAAATGGCTCCTTAATATATTTCCTTCAAGCACGTTGTATTCGTGAACTTGTCCATTTTGATATGATTCGTGAGAATTGTCCAACAAATAGACCATTTTTCATAAAATTTGTCTAACTCATCTTCCAGGCTAGCTGTTATACGCTCCATTGACACCATATACCAAAGTCTTTGCAGCCACGCCAATCTGGTGAGTCCTTTAGCGTGTTTCCATGTTTTTGCTATGGTATGTATCGCTGCCAGACAGAGTTTTTGACATAGTTTGATTTGTGAAACCTTCAAGATGTTTGGGGGGTAGATTCCTAGTAGTGCAATCTCAGGCTGAAATGGAAGATTTACCTTCAACTGTTCATTTATTATACCCCAGATTTTCTTCCAAAAGGTTTCCACCTTTGGGCAGCCCCACCAGCAATGTATGTATGTGCCTCTCTCCCCACATCCCCTCCAGCAATTGGGGGAGTAACCTGGTGTTATGGCATTTATCCCAGCTGGAGTAAGATACCACCGTTGAATCAATTTAACCAGAGGTTCTTTTACTAATAGGGATCTGGAACTAGCGGCCATATACTCCCATACATTCCTCATTTCCCCATCTGTTATCTCTCTCTGCAAATCATCCGCCCATTTTGAAATATATCCCGCATCTGGGAAATGATATAGTTTTTTCACAATTTTATACAATATGGAAAATATCCCTTGTTGGCATCCGGCATTAAACAAAACTCTTTCCAGATTTGTGGGGTTTCTGTGGTATTGATCTCTATATTTAGATTTATTTACTGCACTGTGTAAACGGCAGTATAACCAAAACTCCACCTTCTCCTCCAAGGTTTCTTCTAGTGCCTCCCTGGTCTTGAACTTATCTCCTTCAAAAAGATGTGTTGCCCTGAAAACCCCCTTTCCCCCCCACCTTTGTAATGTTTCTCTTTCTTTCTTATTCCACTCCGGCCCAATCTTTTCTAGGGGGGTATATGGGGTCCTGTCTGACAACGTCTCCATCTTGCGGCAGCATCCATGCCAGGCTACCATGGCAGCGTTAGCAAATGGGTGGTCCCTCCCTTCCTTCCCTCCTACTCTCTTTCTATCATTGTCCTCAAACAGGTCACTACCTCTTGAAATCCCTAATATCTCCAGTTCCAGTTCTCGCCATAGTGGTTCTTTCTCCTCATTATACCAGATTTTAACCGCCCTCAATGCTGAGGCCATACCATATAGTTTTAGATCCGGTAGGTTACAACCACCCTCCTCCAGGTCAGTCTTTAAGATGGTTCTACGAACCCTCGGTTTCTTTTTCCCCCAGATGGTGAACCTTATTATTTTCTCTAGTTTTTGATAAAATTCTTTAGGAATTTGCACCGGTAACGCCTGAATCGTGTATAGTATTTTTGGCAATAGTTGCATTTTGATTATATTTATTTTTCCCAGCCAGGAGCATCCCAGCCTATGCCAGGAATGTTGTTTATTCTGGAATTCTTGTATCAGAGGTAAGTAATTTAACTTATAAATGTCTTTCGTGTTTCTAGCGAGCTTTACTCCTAAATATTGTATATATTCTTTTTTGATTTGAAATCGTGACATGGGGGAGTCCCGTGATTCCCCCCCTGGTGCTTGGGCTCCCTGTAAAAGCATCAATTGCGTTTTCTTTGGATTAATTTTATATCCCGATAGACTCCCGAATTCTTCTAACGTATTTATAAGCTCCGGCAAGGACGTCTGAATATTTTTTAGTGTCAGGAGCATATCATCCGCATAGACCATTGTTTTATGTTCCCCTGATCTGCTCTTGATCCCCTGAATATTTGGATTTTGGTTTATTGCAATTATTAGTGGTTCTATCGCCAAATCAAAAAGTAATGGGGAAAGTGGGCAGCCCTGTCTGGTACCCCGAGCCAAGCCGAAGGATGAGGTTAATTCCCCGTTTATCAGTATTCTTGCTGACGGTTTCTTGTATATACTCTTTACCCATTCTAAGAAGGCCCCTCCAAATCCCATTTGTCTCAGCGTGTTCATGAGAAATTCTTTTTCTAGCGAATCAAACGCTTTGTTAACATCTAGAGAGAGTACCGCTGCCGGCTGTTTCTCTCTATTAATTTTGTATATAATATTTATAGCCCGTCTTATGTTGTCTATCCCCAGCCGCCCCCCTATAAATCCCGTCTGGTTTGGGCTAACGATCTCGCGGATGATAACTTGTAGCCGATTTGCCAGAATTTTGGTGAATATTTTGGCATCCGTGTTCAACAATGATATGGGTCTGAAGTCCCCACATTCCTTCCCCTGCTTACCTCCCTTGGGACATAGCGTTATTGTGGCCATGTAGAACGTCTCCGGTAATTCCTTATTTTCTTTAACCGCATTAAACACTTCTTTTAGTATAGGTATTATCTGCTCCACGTATGTTTGGTAAAATTCTGGTATGAAGCCATCTGGCCCTGGCGTTTTATTTTTAGGGAGTCCCTTTATCACCTTTTTAATCTCTTCCCCTGTAATCTGCTCATTAAGCCACTTACTCTGGGCTTCTGTGATTTTAGGTAATTTCAGTTTGTTCAAATATTTCTTGATTTCAGCTTGGTCTGGGTTACCAGAGGTATAGAGCTTTTTGTAAAATTGCACTATATGGTCTCTCATGGCTGTTCCTGCTATGTATTTTCCCTCATTGGGTTGTAGTAAGTGGGGGATCTGTGTTCTCTTTTTTCTTTTCTTAACCATCCAGGCCAAAATTTTGTCTGACTTATTACTTTTAGTATAATAATATTGATTTGTGTATCTTAATTTCCTTATGATTATTTCAGATTCTTTAGTCTCTATCAGACCCCTGATCTCAGCTCTTTCCTTTGCACCCTTCCTATTTGGCTTGTTTTTCAATTTTTTATCTATCTGTTGGAGTCTAAGATACAGCTCGTTTAATTCTGCTTTTTGTTTTTTTTTATTATAGGCCTCCAGCGCGATGTATTGGCCTCTCAAATATGCTTTGGCTGTTTCCCACACCATTGTCTTGGAGACTTCCCCATTATCGTTTATACGGAGGAACTCCTCTATTTCTTGTTTTATCTGCTCTTTGTTCAATGCATTTAATAAAGTTGCTTTGTGTAAAAACCAATTTCTTGGTGTGAACCTTTTTTGTTGTCCTGTCTTTACTGTTAACATCACAGCACTGTGATCAGTAAATCCCGCCGTTTCAATTTCACACCTGTTACTCCTGCCCCACTCCTCATTAGTCATGAAAAAGTAATCTATGCGCGTGTATGAAATATGCCTATTTGAGTAGAAAGTATATTCCCTGTCCTTTTGATGTCTGAGCCTCCACACGTCTACCAAATGAGCTTTTTCTATGTCTCTCCTGATCTTATTTTGTCCTTTTTTCAATTTCCCTCCTCCTGACTTATCCATCTGGGTGAGGGGGCTGTTCAGGTCACCCATCATGATCAGGATACCCTGCCTGTGCTGTTTCACTATTTCTATTATTTTGTGTGTAAATTGCGTCTGCCCCGTGTTTGGGGCATAAAAGGTACAGAAGGTGTATTTTCCCCCAGCCAATGTTCCCTGTACCAACAGATATCTGCCCTCCGGGTCTTTAACTATACTGTCTCTCACAAAGCCTATTTTACTATCAAATGCTAATAATACCCCTGCCTTTTTATTTCTTGCATTTGCAAAAATTATAGTGTCATAACCTTTGTCCCGCATCCTAACATTATCTTTTTTTATCAAGTGGGTTTCCTGCAGAGCCGCAATTTGGATCTTATGCCTTTTTAAGTATTGCCATGTTTTTTTCCTTTTTGTAGGGCAATTCAGTCCCTTTACATTCAACGTACACACTTTTAACTCAGCCATCCTTTTCTATTTGAACCTTGCCATATAGTCTTTGTCTCCTGTTTTTTATAACCACATGCTCCCGATCCCTTTACCTCTCCCTTTTCCCTACTGCCTGCGCATGCCCAGTGGCGCTCCCCCGCCCTCAATCAATCAATATACTTTATTGCATAGTCATCGACCATAGCCTTTACATAAAACATAAACAGTACAACAAATAAAAAAAAGCACAACTATCTCCTAATATCCAATGGATAAGTTAACGACTGGGGACCTAAAAAGCAATTCCCCCACAGAGGCATCTTTGTCAGTAACCCCATGATTTTACCCCTGGAAGTTCCATACCAAATTCTATACCAGAATATCAAAATATTCCCCAAAAAGTTCCTGACATAGAGCCACCATACAATTCTAAGCCCCCCCTTCTCAACGAACTCAATTCCTGAAGTATTTATCCATTTATCAGATTAATCTGATAAATCCAATAAGCACCGGTATCGGCATACCGGATTTTTAACATTGGCCGCTTTACCGTTTTTTTTACATTGCAGCCATTGAAGTCAATGGCCGCAATGTAAAAAAACCCGGTAAAGCGGCCAATGTTAAAAATCCAGTATGTCGATACCGGTAAATCCGGTACCAGGGAGATCCGATGCCAGTAAATCCGGTATTCTCCCCGGTGTCCCACCTCTACTATATATGCATGCATTGAACTGAACAGTTATGGCATCAATGGAAAAATCATTACAATAGCTATGGAAAGTGGGTTGTTTTTTTTTTGTCATTTCCATTGTTTTTTAACTAGTGTTGTCTTGAAAGATTGCTTTCAGGGTGCCTCTTACAACTGTCAGGATTAACCCATGTATGATATGCCAAGGAAATAAAATATTTTCAGAGTTTTATTCTGATGTTACAGTTAGTTTGACTTTTGTTGTCTTGCTTCTGTTTCCTATCTTTTCTGAATTCCTGGGAGCAGGGGACCTTAGTAACAGGTCCTGTCAATTTGCAGCAGGTGGACTGTGGCCTAAAGCTTCACAAAAACAAAGAAACTCAAAGTTGAAACTACAGCTTCACTTGTGTCTCCCTATGCTAATGTTTGTATAAATAGCGAAGACTGCCCACTATTCTGAGACTCTTCCAATACTGAGACTTGCTGCATCCACATGAGACTCGTCTCATGCCTGTACTCTTTGTTACAGGAGTTTGCATTTGTGCATTTTAATTGTTCCTTCCCCCACTTCAAAAGTTACTGTGTACTGCTGTGGCCACTAATAGGTATCCCATTATGTTGCATTTTTTTGTTTTTCTTCTTAACAATGCATTGTCCCGACCAGACAGGCAGTGGGGGATTCACCCCTTGAGGAGGAAATCACCTATATCCAGGGCCCTGAGGGAAACGCGGGTCTGCGATTCGCAGATTTCCCACAGAATTCCCCTCCCCCCACGGAATCTCCTGCCCCGCTTACCCCAGCGCAGAATTTCCAGCCTGCGCTGCGGGGACGCGGGGCAGGAGATTCCATGAGGGGAGGGGAATGAAAAAACCCTCGGGGCTTCCCCTCCCCAG
>QEPC01014615.1:2120736-2134890 GCA_003113815.1 Sphenodon punctatus | reverse complement strand
GCGGGGGGGGGGGGAGAGTCAAGCAAGCCCCAGCAGCTGGGGAGGGCAAGCCCCGGCAGCTGGGGAGGGGAAGCCCTGAGGATTTTACCAGTGCGGGGGGAGGAGGAGGCAAGCCAAGCCCCCCCCCCCCACATGGTAAATTGCGCCGAGGCGCAGAATTGGGCCCTGACTCCCACGGAATTTAAAAAAAAATTCCGCTGAAGAATCGGGGCCCTGCCTATATCCCCTCCTGCAGCAATTAAGGTGGATGCATGTGACTAATACATGATTTAGACTGACTGCTGAACCTTACTTTCCAGCTTAACCTTTTGGACGTTAATGCATATTATGACCTCCGCTCTGCTCCTCCTCTGTCACCACCCTCGCCTGCTCATGGCTCCCCTGCTCCTCAAAATGCATCTGCTCCTTTTCCTTGGCAGGCCACCATGCCTGGAACTCTCTCCCTGAACACATTCACTCAGCTTCCTCCCTCCAAATCTTCAAATCCCTCCTCAAAACCCACCTCTTCCATCAAGCGTTCCCTGGTTCCTCGTTCCCCTCGCCCTGTTACTGACTTATCCTGAATCATCGTATCTTGTGTAACATTAAATGAGTAACTACATATTTGTAACTAAGCCAAGCACGTGCACCTGAGACCTCATGAGTTTGGGTATATGTCCTTGTCTCTTCCTCTGTTTCTCCACCCACCCCTGTCTCTTTAGGATTGTAAGCCTGCTAGGGACCGTGTCTCTTTCTTACAATTGTAAAGTGCCAGGTACATTGCTGGCACTATATAAATGCTTAATAATAATAATATTAATATTGCATCCAGTGTATCCTGCGACTTAACCTTTTCGCACATTAAAAAATAAAGCAAGGGGAAGTGTTTCACGTACTAAGCATTTCATGTGAATGCAATGATAGTGCGATAAAGGGGCGTAACGTCAGCCATATCTGCCTGCTGACATGAAACTCCTTGCCTCAGTTTACCTGGTGCGTCAGCCTCAACTGTCCCCTCCCTTTGCATGACTTAGGACTACACCTAAGCCATTGTAGTAACTTTGGTTCCTACTCCAAGTTTCCACAATGTCCAACACCTGCAGACTAAAAAAAAGTCTGAAGATCACTCTTCCAGAGAAATTAAATATGTCTTCCACCAAGCTCACTCAGGGCCTGGCTTCTGGGAAACACCTCGCCCAAACATCAAATCTGGTCCATGCTGGTTTTTATTTTGGCCCCTTCCAGTTCCTGGATCTTGCTGGTGCATCCAACCACAACCCCCAATTACTGAAAGAATGAGCACAAGGGGAAGAGACCAGAGGTGATGGTTTGCACTTGAGGACAGGGGACGGATCCATCCAGATCTATCCAGACACTCTTTAAGCACCTCCCCTACAACTCCTGTTTGGCCCATGGAGCTTGTACTCATTTTCAAAGTGGCCCATGGGAGAAAAGGTTTCCCACCCCCTGGTGTAGGGGATCCTTTTAGCTCATGATCCAATGACCCTGGCTTCAGCCCACACACCCGTCCAAAACGACTCTTCTTAGCCTCCCTCTGTCCTCCAACATAGGATAGATGTTGCTTTTGAGTCCTGAATTCTCACAAGAAATGGGAAGGATTTCCTCTGTAAGTCTAGAGTCGCCACCACCCCTCCCCTGGTCTGCGATGCTGAGGCAAAGAGGGTGTGGGGAGACTTTTTATTCACCTACACAAGCAGGAAGGCAGGATCTCCCTCCAGTGCTGCACAGGGGAGGCCTGGGACTGGCCTGCAAAGAAGGAAAATGTTCCAGTTGCTTTCACTCAAGATGCTGCAATCAGCAGCACATGCTATCTGGGGGCACATATTGCTCCCATTTAGTGCAGCAGCAAAGTGTATCCTACCACATGTCCCTCAGCCCTCCCCTGGGAATCCTGCCTCGGCTGTGTCAGCATCTCCCTTCGCAGAGCCCGCCAGGATGATAGGATCTGACCCTCCATGTTATGAGGACAGGGTTTATTTAAGGCTTGATTTACATCTAGCCACTTTTAATCAGTCACTTTAGGATCTGTCGAGCAGTGCGGATTCAAATACCTTGTTCTGCCTTTCTCAAAGGAAATGCAGGGAGGCTTTGCCTGTTCATTTACCGTAGCACCGCTGCTCAGACACATCCTGCTAATTTAGTAGTGTATTCCTCAATGCTATATCTTGGATAAAGGCTTTATCAGAGCCAGATGCTATTGAGGACTTGAGGTTTGGCTTTTATTCAGCTAGAAAAGATCTATCTATTGAAGCGCTGAGGCTGGAGCTGGCTATCTCCGAGCCAGATGGTCTGGATCCAAATGTTTCAAACCTATAAATCTTTAATCTATAAATTCTGTTGTCACTAGGAAAATGAGAGGTTAAACTTTGCAATTCTAGCAGACAGTCGCCCTTTGAATAGATATCATCAAAGATTAAAAAGTCATTATTTCTTGGTTTCTTATATATATATTCCCCCCACCCCTTTTGTCATATTTTGTATAAGTTCTTAGAGAGGAAGAAGGGGTCGGGATGGATGACAGTCCTGAGCCACAGAAGATCAGAGAGCAGCTTCTGCAGACTTGATAAAGCCTCTTTCTAGGCTCCTCTTTCACTCCTCTATAATTTTTTTATGGCCTTGCCTATTTGGGGGAGGTTGTGTTATTTACGTTCAAGCCAACTGGAGGCTCAATTCTCTACGTGATATTTATTTGTATGTTTTACGCATATTGCAGGAAAGCGGTTATTTACTTTGTTCTTTTTTTTCTCCCCCTCTGGTATTCTTGTTTTAAGTCTATAAGCTGTGTGCTTTTTTCCCCCTCTTGCCTTTTAAATCGTACCAGTTGTCACAACAGTTTCCTGCTTGGTAATTTGCTGTCTGTCAAGCAGAAAGCAGACATCTAAAATTATTACAGCAAGGGCCGTGCCATGCCTCTAGGCAAAATAAGAACATAAGAAGTGCTATACTGGATCAGACCCATGGTCCATCAAGCCCAGTATCCTGTCTCCAACAGTGGCCAGCTACAGTAGCTTGAGAGAAGTGCAAGTACAGGTCATGAAGGTATGATCCATCTCCTGCTAATCACTCCCAGCTACCAGTAGCCTGGGATTTAAGTCCCAACTAGTAAGCATTTATGGCCCTTTTTATATGGAGGGGGGGTGAGGAGATGGATGTTCTGGCATGGTGGGTGGAGATGGGTAGTTGTCCCTTTACACAGACACACACACACCTCCACCCATCTCTGCCCATCTCTACCCACGGGACTTCCTCTGGTTTTCTGGAGGGCTCCGTGGGTGGAGGCGGGTGTTGTACAGGAGCTCACACGCACTCCCACCCGTCCTGCTTGGTGTTCACTTTGACGAACACTGAGTGGACATCCATCCACCCACCCACCACTGGCCGTTTACATGGACGCCCTCACGCCCGCACGCCATTTAATCTGCTGTGTCCCCCCTTGTTCTCTTATTGCGAGACAAGGCAAACAACAGTTCCTCTTTACTTTTTCCACACTGCTCATGATTTTATAAACTTCTACCATATTCCCCCTTAATTGCCTCTTCTCCAAGCTAAACAGCCGTAACCTGTTGAGCCAAGTCGATCCATCCCTTCTATCATCCTTGTTACCCTTCTCTTAACTTTTCCCAATTCTATCATATCTTTCCTTTGATGGGACAACCAGAACTTCATACAGTATTCAAGGTGGGGTCGTATCAAAGATTTATATGACGACATTATGATATTTCCCCTTCAGGAGGGCAGAATGCCGAGCTGCCTTAAAGAGGCTTTGGTGCGACCTCTGCTCAAAAAACCATCACTTGACATTGACTCCATTGCCAGCTATCGGCCTGTCTCTAATCTTCCCTTTTTAGGGAAGGTTATTGAATGGGTTGTAGTTCAGCAGCTACAGGGGCATCTGGACTGCATTGGTTTTCTAGATCCCTCGTAATCCGGCTTTTGTCTGGGCTATGGCACTGAGACTGCATTTGTGGCTTTGGTCAATGACCTCCACTGTGAATTGGATCAAGGTCACTTGACCCTGCTGATTCTGTTAAATCTGTTTGCTGCTTTCGATACTGTTGATCATAAGATGTTGGTGACTCACTTGCGGGACTGAGCCGAAGTGGACAGGATTGTTCTTGAATGGTTCCATTCTTTCCTGGCTGGAAGAACTCAGTGAGTGGAGCTCGGGGATTTTTTCTTATCACCCTGGGACCTCTTGTGTGGAGTCCTGCAAGGTTCCATCTTGTCCCCTCTCCTGTTCAATGTGTATATGCAGCCGCTCAGCAAGGTTGTAAGGAGGTTTGGTGTGCGGTGTCATCAGTATGCTGATGACACCTAACTCTACCTCTCCTTTTCATCCGACCCAGACACAGCAGTCTCAGTGCTTACTCGATGTTTGGCGGCTGTGGGGGACAGGATGAGGGCTAACTGCCTGATGCTGAATCCTGACAAGACAGGTGATGTTAGTGTGGAAAGTGGTGGGGTTGGCATCCCCCATCATTGATGGGGTTTGCCCCTCCTCTGGTACCCCAGGTTTGTAGTCTGGGTGTGCTCCTCAGTTCCCAGCTCCATGTGGATGTCCAGGTGGAGGCTGTAGCAAGGAATGTTTTTCGCCAATTACATCTAGTGCGATGGCTTTGTCCATATGTCTCAGACTCCAACCTGGCTACTATCATCCATGCCTTCAATCACCTCAAGACTGGACTATTGTAACACGCTCTACATGGAGCTACCCATGGTAATGGTTTGGAGACTGCAGCTGGTGCAGAATGCGATGGCCTGTCTCCTTATGGGAATGGGTTGCCGGGAGCATATTACACTGGTGCTCTGTTCTCTGCACTGGATGCCTATAGTCTTCGGGCCCAATTCAAGGTGTTGGTATTTACCTATAAAGTCCTAAATGGCTTGGGCCCTAACTACCTGCAGAACCGCATCATTCCCCGGGCTCTAGTTCGACTCCTGCGGTTGACCGGGGGCACCTTTCTTGAAGTCCCCCGAGTATCCCAGGGGGTGACGATGGAGAGGGCATTCTCGGTGGCTGCAACGAGTCTATGGAACTCCCTCCCAGCAGAGGCCCGGGTGGCCCCGGACCTCCCCTCCTTCCAATGAAGGTGTAAGACCTGGCTGTTCCGCAAGGCATTTGGCAAGTGGGATCACAAGATCGGTGATGGGTGGGGGGAGTGGGTTAGGGGTGTGGGGGACTGGTGTTTTTAACCTCCAATGTTTTACTGTGTTTTATGGTTTTACTGTTGTTTTTATCTTTTTATAAATTGTAAGCTGCTCCAAGCTGCCTATGGCTGGAGGGGTAGAATATTAATTTTTTAAAATAAATAAATATAAATAAATAAATAAATAAATAATTTTCTATTCCTTTGGCAATAATGCCTAGCATTCACTTTGCCTTTTTGACTGCTGCCACACACTGAGCCAATGGGTGTTTTTACACACACATTTCTCCTGCATGTTTGCTGTTACATCCTGAACTTTCTGGGTGTCTAAATCACTCACCCAGATCTTAAACATCTGGCTCTTTGAGCTTCTGCATAGAACTTCTCCCAGAACTTTTGTGTGTAAAAAGTTCTCCTGGTAAACTGCTTTGCTCCAGGCAGCTGTGGTCACTTGGTTTCCATGGCAGCCTGTCACATCTACAGCTGCGGCTACTTTAGGCTGCCTCAGGGCAGTGTTTGTGTAAAAAATGCATCCAGGAACTGCCTCAGGGCAGTGTGTGTGNAAAAATCCAGAACTTTAAGGTGTGTGTAAAAATGCCCAATGTCTTCAAGGAACTATCCACAATGGCCCTTTTTGCACAGACCCCCCCCCCACCCCCCCACGTGGCTGGGTTGGTGGGCAGTGGGGGGAGGGCGTCTGTGGAAAAAGGATGGGTGGGGGTGCGTGCACGCTCCCGCACTCCACCCACCTCCTCCCATCACCCATGCACAGAGCAACAGGTGCCAATGGCAGATGCTCCATGTGTGGAGATGGGTGGGCATCTGTGTAACGGACCGCCCACTTACCGCCCACCAGCCGCAGCCTCCACCCATCCCCCCTCCCGCACTGCTGGCCCATTTGAAAAGGGCCAATGACATGACTCCAAGATCCCTCTCCTGAGTGGTTACACTCAGATCAGAACCTAGTATTGTGTATGTAAAGTGAGGATTATTTTTCCCTATGTACATCACCTTAAACTTTTCAACATTTAATTTTATTTGCCATTTTAATACCCATTCACCTAGTCATGCAAGACCCCTCTGTAGTTCCTTGCAGTCTGCCAGTCCTCTCTAGTGCCCACCAGTAGTATGTGATCTAGATGACAAAGGCCCATTTCACACGAAACGCTCCCCCAGCCCCCATGTTCCCGTGTGGGAATAGGTGAGGGGTGCCCTTGTGACTGCCACGGCAGGTGGGTGGGGTGCGTGCATGCTCCTGCACTTCACCCATGTCCACCCATCGCCCACGCATGGAGCCATCAGCCAAAACAGCAATGGCTCTGTGTGTGGAGATCGGTGGAGGTGGGAGGAACTGGATGTGTGTCCATGTAATGGTCGCCCACACGCCACACACCCACCGTGCCACACATCCACCCCCACACACAGCAGCCCATCTATAAAGGAGCAGAGTTTGGGTTGACTTTTTCCAGTTCCCTGGTCCTGTGGTTTAGAAGCTACAACTCACAAAAGGATAAGTATCCACATGGACAGCAGAGAACAACACCCACCCACCCACCCACCCACACAAACACAAAACCAGGATCTGACTAGCATATCAGACCTAGACGTTTGTACCAAAGAGTGAGAACCCCTGCTCTGTGGCAGAACAATGCCGTGATGGTCCCATCTAGGCGGGTAAGTGAGGGTTTAGGGTGCAGCAGCAACGAGGGCCATATTGCTCCATACACGAGCCTAAGAGCAAGGAAGTAAATTCCCATCCAGAAAGGGTGAGGTTTGTTTATTCTGTTGCATCAGACAAAAGGAGATAATTCATAGCTGGGTTCAGCTTAAGCCAAAAGCATGTTTTCCTAGTGATTTACCTCTCTTTAAAGAGTTCCTTTGAGTGTAGACCCTACACATGACCCTCCTCATTGGTTTCTCTCCGATTGCCTAAACCTAAGGCCTAAATTCATGCTGCCTGAAGTGAAGGGGGAAAGGATCTGGAGATACTGCAGTGATGGGCAACCTAATTGTATTTATTCATTTTATTATTTGTACTAAAGCAACGCTTACTAGCCCCAGCTACCTTTTTTAAAAGTTGTATTTGGGGGAAAAAACCTCCAATGGAAAGAGATGCAGCAGAAATAAAACCCTTATCTGGTCACCTCAGAGCAAACCTGCCTTAAAGGGGCAGGGGAATGGGGTTCAATTGTACTAAGCCCCCAAACACAAAAACGACAATCATTTCTTTTCTGAAGCAAACCTTCCTTGACATACACTGAATGATTGGGAGAAGACTGCAGCTAGCATCTGTGTTGCCGTTCTTTTCAGAAATGGGCTTAGCCAGCTATTAGACAATGGAGGTGGAAGAAGAAATAAATAAAATAAATAAAAAAGGAGTGGGGGCTCACTAGGAGGAAGGGGTGAACTAGATCCATGCCCGTCCTGGCTGGTTAAGGCATTAAGACATTAGGGTCGTTGCTGGCAGGGGTGATCAACATCTCCCTTTGGGAAGTTAGAGTGCCGGAATGTTTGAAGGAGTCAGTGGTCCGGCCTCTACTCAGGAAACCATCTCTTGATGTTGATTCGCTCACCAGCTATCGGGTTGAGGGTTAGAATTTCCCCTTCCTAAGTCTCTCCCCCAGCTCCTGTCTCTCAGATTGTAAGCCCTAGGGGCAGGGACCATGTATATTTTATTACTTTGTAAAGTGCCAGGTACACTGCTGGAACTATATAAATGTTTGTTAATAATAATAATAATAATAATAATAATAATAAATGGGGGGGGCTGTTTTATGTTTATATTTTGATGGCTTCAGCATGTGGTTTTATATTGGTATTTTATATTTTTGTTTTAAATTGTAAGCCGCCCCGAGCTGCTTTGCAGAAGGGGTGGGGTATAAAATTGTAAAATAAATAAATAAATAAATTACCAAGAGTATACCAGGACCCCAGATTTCTCTCAATAGGTCTACCTCAGAGAACATTCCTTTTGTGTGGAGTAGAGGGGTCAGGATAATTGAGACCTGCACTTTCCTGTTCCCTGGTGCTTGGTGTCTAAAGAGGGTGTGAGTGGATGCACCCGGGGATTAGCCAACATTGGATTTACTGGCTATGAGCCCCAGGTGCCCAGAGAAGGGTGTGGACTTCACGGGGATTCCCTCCCCGTCATCTCAGCCCGCGAGACTTTAAAGCCCCGCGGTGCCTGTGGCCGCATCACAGACACACACCGAAGAGCGTTAGGGCTGCACGCGCAAGGGCACGCCCTTGCACGCACAGCCTTAGGTGACAGCTAGGCGACGCTAGGTGGTTGGTCTGTTTGGACTATTTGTTTTTACCCTACTTAAGATATTTTTCAATCAGACATGAACTTGGTTACAGACAGGATCATCGTGTCCAAGGTCATCTTGGATGGGTAGCAACCTTGCAAGTGGCTAATGTTCAAGGTGTTAGAGGTTACCCTCTTGAGAGTACGAATTTCAGCGGGGTGGGGCTTTATTCTGCGAGAACTTTGATTAGTGTAAAGAAGATTTTGGCTGGAAGGTTAGTTCCTAAGACTTCCTAGGCCCTTTTTGGGGGACTAACCTGAACTATCCTTATAACATCCCACAAAAGAAGTAGGCAGGGCCCCCTTGAACAGGCAGATCAACATGTGGCATCCAAACAATTAAAACTGGACGTGTTTATGGCAATTTCAGAGCAGTCACGAAGGGACTCTCCCGAGCGGACAGGGTCTCACAAAAAGAGACATGACAGTGATCTTAATGGTGGTGCTAAATCCAGATCCCCTAATTTGGATAATGAAGCCGACTTAAGTGGTATCTCCATTAAGCCAATTTTTTCTGTCTCTTGCCCATCCGATATCCTTGTGAACCAGTGCTTTTTTGGTAGCTGATTTCATAAAGAAGTATAACTTCTATTTTGGAACAACAGAAGAACCAAATAAAAATACTTATTGACCATACCATAACTATAGAAGCAAGGAGTACAAGCAGGACATTTAATCCTCCTCGCCTGGGCAATACACCAGTAGTTATTGCTCAACCTCCATTTATCTATAAGGATGACCCTTCCTTGTTCCAGAACGAGCCCAAGGCTTGTCCCGTCCCCCATATATCTTCCCTAATATTATTATTATTATAAGCATTTGTATAGCACTGTACCTGGCACTTTACAGAACAATAAGATAGACGTGGTTCCTGCCTATGGCTAACAATCTAATAGACATGGAGTGGGGAGACAAGGAGAGGGGACATAGGGAGAGACACGGGATAAATAACATTCAGCGGATGCGAAGTCTCAGGTGCACGTGCTTGGCTTGGTTACAGCTAGGCAGGAATCTGCAGGGAGGGTGACAGTAAATATTGAAGGCAAGTTCTAGCAGGCGTTGGGAAAGGCGGCGAGGAAGAGGTGGGTTTTGAGAAGGGATTTGAAGGTGTGGAGGGAGGGGGCAAGGCGGATGTGGGGAGGGAGTTCCAGGCATGGGGGGCAGCAAGGGAGAAGGGACAAAGGTAGTTAGGGGAGCAGGGGAGATGAGAGAGAGCGAGGGAGGAGGGGGGAAGAGGAGGAGCGAAGAGTGCGTACAGGAGTGTGTAAGGAGACTAAGGCTGAGAGGTAAGGGGGAGCCAGGTTGTGAAAGGATTTGTATGTGAACACCAGGAGTTTGTGAAGGATGCGTTCTGGAAGGGGGAGCCAGTGAAGCAAGGAGAGGAGAGGCTGCATGTGGTCAAAGCGACGGGCTGAGTGGATTAGGGATGGGCGAACGCAGTTCAGAAGTTAGGAGTTCGGCCTGAACTCGGCTTGTTTGGATGACCGAACCCAAACCCGAATGCAAACATACCAAACGAACCGAACACCGAACGGTGAAATGGCCGAACAGTTCGGTCAGTTCGGATCACGTTCAGGTGAGTTCAGGTGGCAAAAAAAAAGGTTCACTGGAAGGTCAAACATGACAGGGAGGTGTCAGTCACTGAGGAGCAGACTTCCAGGCACCAGGGGTGGAGAGGCTTGCAAGAAACAAAACTAATTATCTGCCTCTCCCCTTCCCAACACCTTCTGAGCTAGTCACTGTTCCTGANTTTTAATTAACAAAGCCAAACCCCCTGCGATACGGCCTCGGCTCCCCTTCTTAACACCCCCATGTAAATGAACATCAAATCCCTTAAGACCAAGGGAGCTCTCCTTCTCTAACCATGTTTCTTGCATTTATAGATCAAAGCTGTCTATAAATTCCAGCCAATCCTTGTCCTTAATCGTAGATCTAAGCCCCGCTATATTCCAAGAAATTACAGATATCGATTCTCTGGAAGTAATCAGCTCCAGTTCCTTCCTACTTGGAGCAGCCCTAGAATCAGAGAATGGACTCTCTAACCTCTCCATCTCCCTAGGTCAGGCATTCAATTCATTACTTTCAATCAAATCAAATTGGTTTAGCTCTAACACAACCACATTGCTAGCCTTAACCCCCTATATAAGCAATTTGGTGTGGCTTCGTTTTTTTTATAGTGACCACCTTCCCTTAACAGTTCTATTGGATATCACTAAGAGCTCTAGAAGCGATGTTTCGGAAGTTTTGCCTGGTGTAGTGCCTGTCTCGATGGAGCCTCTTTTTAGAATTTGCTGGTCTCTGGAGGTGTCGGAGACAATCGCAGGGGTGCTGAACTGCCAGGACAATAATAAGTCCAAATTTACTATAATGGGCAGTTCTTCAGTCAGTACTGTGATTAAGGAATACGATCTCCTTATCAAATCTCTACTGCCTTATAGGTACACGATTTGGGGGTCTGTCCAAGCCCAGATCTAACCCCTGGTACGACCCTGAGTGCAGAGCAGCCAAAGGAGGAATGCAGGCTATATATCACCAGTATAGATAGGGACTTGTGTCGAGAATTCCTAAAGAATTCTTCAAACTTAAACAACAGTATAGGAAACTCGTTCAGGAAAAAAAAGGGCCTATGTTTTGGGGCAGTGGGGTCAACTGGTGTTAGCAGCAAAGGAGGGTGACTCCAGGGCATTTGGAGAAATTATAAATAGCTCTCTCGGTAGGGGTAGTAGTGTAGCTATAACATCTGTTCTCTTAGATGCGTGGGAGACTCATTTTCACTCCATTTTTCCCCACTATTCCCAGCATAAAGGCAAGTCGTTGATTGATCCTGATCTTCCAGCCTGGCCAGCACTGACAGCACAGGAAATAGTCTCTTTAATCTCTGAACTAAAATCTAACAAAGCCCCAGGTGGGGATTTATTCCCAGTGGAACTGCTAAAGCAGCATCTCGTTTGGTGGTCACCTTTATCGACAGCACTTTTTACACATATAGACCTCTCAGGCTTGATTCCCGAGGGGTGGGGAGATGCTGTGGTGATCCCAATCTACAAAAGTGGTTCAAGATCCCACTCTGGGAATTACAGACCAATTAGTCAGTTAAGTGTCATCAGCAATAAGCACCTTCTGAAACGATTGGCAGCTTGGCTGGCAGAGAGCGAGATTATTTGCCCGGAGCAAGCTGGGTTCCAAAAAGATCTCTCTACAACTGACGACTGCCTACTACTCTACCATCGAGCCGAGAAATATGTCAAGCTCAACAAAAGACTCTTTTGTGTCTTTGTGGACTACAGGGAAGCCTTTGACTCCATTGACAGAGAAGTGCTATGGTCAAAATTAGGAACCACTGCTATCGACAAGCGTCTTTTTGGATTGATTAAAGCTTTACACTCTAATACTACCCTGGCAGTTAGAGCTGTCTCTTATACACATCTAGATGTGTATAAGAGACAGGTAAAAGGGAGGGGGGGTGACAGTGGGAGCAATGGAGGTCAGGAGGTGGGAGGGGGTTGGGTCGAGAGGGCAGGTGGAGGGGTTGGAAGAAGAGAGCAAAGAGGAGATTTCCTCAAGGGAGGCAGGAGGGAAGGAGGATAGGAGAGAAGGGGGAAACGATCAGGTAATGTGAAAGCAAATAGGGGTTCACCTGTATATTCATCTGACAATTATAACCCTCAGAAACTAGAGATCAACAATAAGGCTATTGCCCTTAAGGTACGGCCATTACCTGATGGTCATTTGCCCTACTGGTTTTCCAAAGAGTCTATACAGGCTCACTTAAATGAATCACTCAATTTGAATATCCCAGTATGGCAAATTACTTCTTTCCAGAAGCTTCCGCCCCGTGGTAGGTTCATAAGGCTGGTAGTCAATTTTTAAAATCCAGCATTAGGAGGGAAAATCTTTAGGGGCTTTGAATTCTTGCGTTCTTGGGGGATATTAGTCAGTGAGGTCTTTTTTACAACAAAATTCTCCCCCTCTACTACCCCACTCCCCTTTGAAAGGACATTCCGAGGCTAAATCAGCTAGGGCTGGACCAAAGCAGTACTGTGCAGAGCAAGTACAGACCTCAGTCTTTACTTCCAAAGATTTTATTCCTCCGGGCTTAGAAAACAGAGAGGGTTGTAGGCAATCAATTAACCAGCAGCTGTTAGACGTTGCCTCAGAATCATCTCCTCTGCTGGACGTAAATGGGACAGTTGCGGTGCCGGCTGCGGATAAATCACATAGTCACAATTTTGAGACTATGGAGTTTGATACTCGGATGGTACTGGACGAACCTGTTCCCGTCCAAATGTTTCTGGTTATTGGAGTCTCCAAGGATACCAGTGGCCCCCTGGTTGTGTTAAATTCTGAGTGCAATGGTTTGCCTCACAATAGGGGGGCAGTGGTGGCCATCAATGACATAGTGCTGGAGGCAGATCTGCCAGGGCTTAGGGACATAGTCTCTAGCCTTAGAAAGGGTCCTAGATACAACCAACCGGATTCTTTCAGAGGTATGGACTTGGTATCCAGTTGAGATTCTGCAAGGTGCCCACCAGGAGCTGTGTCACTCTGCACCTGGAACATCGCAGGATGGCGGTCCTGTTATAAAGAAGCTTCCTTTTTTGCTTACCTGAGGGGATTTGACATCCTGCTGCTCCAAGAAACTTGGAGCAAGGAGTCTTTAGACTTTTCGGGATTTAAGTCAGTTCCAATCCACTCAGTTTCCCTTCAATCTAAGGGAATCCAAGTGGTGGGGTAACTTGCCTCATTTTGGAAGATCTGGCAGTTGAAATTATTCAGCTAGTTAATGTTCCCCCAATAGTAGTGGGGGTGGTCTTTAAAGTAGGAGCCTTCCAGCTTATCTGTCTTTCAGTGTATATCCCCCCCATTAATGCACGTAGTTTTAAGCTGCCTTTATGGCCCCATCTAGAAAGCATGGTTGGTGAATTGTTGTCTATTTTTCCCCTGGCTAAATTAGTCTTGGCAGGAGATTTCAATGCTCGACTTGGTCCTAACGATGAAGTCTTAGGGTTAGCCAGCAATCTAGAGATTAGCCGCCCCACCCATGGCCTATCAAATTGATGCTCCAAAGATCAAAAAATCAACTCGTCTGGCATCGCGATGGCTAATTTTTTGGTACGAACTGACTTGGCTGTTCTTAATGGAGCTACTGCTGATGATCCTGAGGGGGAATTTAGATTTATTTCTCACCAAGGATCTAGTGCAGTAGATTTTGTGGTTGTAACTCCTGGTTTGATTCCCTATATAAGCAAGTCAAGTCAAAGTTTTTATTATGGCTGGCTTTCGCCTTTGCCACCAGAGCAGACATATATATACATATAAAATAAAACATATCAATTACCATAATTAACATCACAACCATTCCATTTCCATTTTGATATAGCTCCAATTAATTCACTCCACCTTTCAACAAATGACATCAGTCGGTCTATCATTTGGTCCTCCAATTATTGGATTGACCCAGTTTACTAACTTAACATTGGGGAAGGGTTACTAACTGTGGTTATCTATAACCAAGAACAATTTTATACCATATGTTCTCTCTTAGTTACCAATAGAACAAAGGATGCCAAAGCCTTTATTGCCTCTTCCTGGGAAAGTGTAAGCAGATATGAATAAGCCCCTTCATCACCAAGAGAGAGTCCATCTTTCATCAAGGGGACCAACCAAACTGCACGTAGATCCTCAAAAACAGGGCACCTC
>QEPC01014615.1:2073500-2119235 GCA_003113815.1 Sphenodon punctatus | reverse complement strand
TAATGGGGCGATAACATGAGGGATCTCTCCGACTCCCCTTTTTAAATATGGGGACTATCAAGCTTTGTACCCAAGACTCAGGGACCTTCCCTGCTTTAGCTATTTGTAGGAAGAGAATAGAGAAGACCGTAGCCCACCAATTGGGGCCGTGATACAATCAGGCCCAGGGGCCCTATTTGTTTTCAAGCTTAATATAGCTTTGAGAATAACTTGGGGGGGAAATTCTTCCGGGTACCAATTCCAAGGAGCCCCTTCATCCCAATCAGGAACCACACTCCCCTCCCCTTCCTGACACTCAGAACAGAGCTCCCCAAAGAAGGTCTCCCAGTCAGCTCCAGAAACTTCTGGCCCTCCAGACTCTGTTCTTGGATTAATTATAGTATTGAGTGAGGCCCAGAAACGGCCACTATTACCCATATCAAAATCCACCTTCATCTTGGCCCACTGTCTTTCATAATACCTAATTTGCTTACTTTTGAGGAGCTTAGAATATCCTCCCTTCCACAAGCTAAATTCCCTCTTAGAACCTTCTGTCTGAGTATTTACCCATTTCCTCTTCAACACTATTAACCGTTTTTTAGCTCTCCTGCACAGAGTATCGAACCACGGACACCCGTGATTCGAGGTTCGGCTATCAACCTGTGCATACAGTGGTTCCATTATCCAATGGATGATATCCTCATAAACACGGATTAACTCATCAATCTCCCCCCCCCCCATCTCAGTCTTATCAACTAATTGTCTAAGGTGTGATGATGCTTGCATCTTACTAATTTCTTGACCCAAGACTGCTGGAGATAATTTCTTAACAGCCCTAATTGCAACCGTGTTGTCAGCTCCATGAGTTAGAATACCTTCATCCACCAGACAGAAATATAGGGCCATATGATCACTTTCTGGTCTAATTATTAGCTCTACTGGTCCGATCTTACTCCCATAGTAAGCATCCACCAGAATCCAATCTGACTTACTTTTACCCTGTGAACCCACAAAGGTAAATCCCTCATTAGGCTTATCCAGGTATTCGTCATTTAATACCCTAAGATTTAACTTTGCTACAAGCCCCTCTAACAAACTTTTCGGATGGGAATTCCTATAACTTTCATCTCCACCTTGAATGCCAGACAGGCCTTCGTTGACTCCCTTGAGGCCTGGAGTGTCCAATTGGACATTCCAGTCACCCATCAAGATTATAATTGCCTGTGGATATAGCTCTTCCAATCTCAGGACCTCCTCTTCTAGATACCCCCAAATATCCAGGTTATAATATGGAGAGGCAACAGGATGTATGTATACATTAATCAAAACATACTGACTGTGGGCCAACATACTAGACTTGAGCCAGAATGAGTGAAATTCTGGCCTCTCTGATGTTAAGGGCAAAATATCTTGGGATCTTGACTTTTTAATTAACAAAGCCAAACCCCCTGCGATACGGCCTCGGCTCCCCTTCTTAACACCCCCATGTAAATGAACATCAAATCCCTTAAGACCAAGGGAGCTCTCCTTCTCTAACCATGTTTCTTGCATTTATAGATCAAAGCTGTCTATAAATTCCAGCCAATCCTTGTCCTTAATCGTAGATCTAAGCCCCGCTATATTCCAAGAAATTACAGATATCGATTCTCTGGAAGTAATCAGCTCCAGTTCCTTCCTACTTGGAGCAGCCCTAGAATCAGAGAATGGAATCTCTAACCTCTCCATCTCCCTAGGTCAGGCATTCAATTCATTACTTTCAATCAAATCAAATTGGTTTAGCTCTAACACAACCACATTGCTAGCCTTAACCCCCTATATAAGCAATTTGGTGTGGCTTCGTTTTTTTTATAGTGACCACCTTCCCTTAACAGTTCTATTGGATATCACTAAGAGCTCTAGAAGCGATGTTTCGGAAGTTTTGCCTGGTGTAGTGCCTGTCTCGATGGAGCCTCTTTTTAGAATTTGCTGGTCTCTGGAGGTGTCGGAGACAATCGCAGGGGTGCTGAACTGCCAGGACAATAATAAGTCCAAATTTACTATAATGGGCAGTTCTTCAGTCAGTACTGTGATTAAGGAATACGATCTCCTTATCAAATCTCTACTGCCTTATAGGTACACGATTTGGGGGTCTGTCCAAGCCCAGATCTAACCCCTGGTACGACCCTGAGTGCAGAGCAGCCAAAGGAGGAATGCAGGCTATATATCACCAGTATAGATAGGGACTTGTGTCGAGAATTCATAAAGAATTCTTCAAACTTAAACAACAGTATAGGAAACTCGTTCAGGAAAAAAAAGGGCCTATGTTTTGGGGCAGTGGGGTCAACTGGTGTTAGCAGCAAAGGAGGGTGACTCCAGGGCATTTGGAGAAATTATAAATAGCTCTCTCGGTAGGGGTAGTAGTGTAGCTATAACATCTGTTCTCTTAGATGCGTGGGAGACTCATTTTCACTCCATTTTTCCCCACTATTCCCAGCATAAAGGCAAGTCGTTGATTGATCCTGATCTTCCAGCCTGGCCAGCACTGACAGCACAGGAAATAGTCTCTTTAATCTCTGAACTAAAATCTAACAAAGCCCCAGGTGGGGATTTATTCCCAGTGGAACTGCTAAAGCAGCATCTCGTTTGGTGGTCACCTTTATCGACAGCACTTTTTACACATATAGACCTCTCAGGCTTGATTCCCGAGGGGTGGGGAGATGCTGTGGTGATCCCAATCTACAAAAGTGGTTCAAGATCCCACTCTGGGAATTACAGACCAATTAGTCAGTTAAGTGTCATCAGCAATAAGCACCTTCTGAAACGATTGGCAGCTTGGCTGGCAGAGAGCGAGATTATTTGCCCGGAGCAAGCTGGGTTCCAAAAAGATCTCTCTACAACTGACGACTGCCTACTACTCTACCATCGAGCCGAGAAATATGTCAAGCTCAACAAAAGACTCTTTTGTGTCTTTGTGGACTACAGGGAAGCCTTTGACTCCATTGACAGAGAAGTGCTATGGTCAAAATTAGGAACCACTGCTATCGACAAGCGTCTTTTTGGATTGATTAAAGCTTTACACTCTAATACTACCCTGGCAGTTAGAGTGGGCCGGTCAGGCCTTCTGTCCAAGCGCATTCACATCTGCTCGGGATTTCGGAAAGGCTGTGTTCTGGCGCCTGCGCTGTTTAATTTTTTTGATTACAGTTATGTTATGTACCTCTCCCCCCCCCCCCAAAACTAGGGACTCGTATAGTTGGCTGTTTGCTCTACGCGGATGGTGCTGTCATACTATCCCAGACCAGAATCGGCCTGCAAAGACAGCTTGTAGCTTTAGCCAATTACTGTGACCAGAATAAATTACAGATCAATTATGTAAAGACTAAGGCCATGATGTTCGGCAGGGCGAAACGATCTTTTAAATGGTCTATTAATGGACATCCTATTTCCCAGGTACATACATACAAATATCTGGGCTTATTATTCCAGTCTTTCCTTAAGTGGGACCACCTCTTTAATCTGGCTAGTGCCAGGGCTAGCGGTTGCATGGGGCGATCCTCTGTTGTTGTTTTTTAAAAGGGAAGGTGGATTTTTGGTACCGGCACTTAGGGTCTTGTCTGCCAAGCCTAGAGCTCAGCTCTTTATGGCGCTGCCATTTGGGCAATTAAGCACCCCTTTAATCATAATGCTCTTCAGTTGAAGTTTATGAGATCACTGATGTCTGTCCCCCGTAGTGTTCCCTTAGCGGCGACTCACCAGGAGTTAGGTCAAATTCCATGGAATCAAGATATCTGGAAGTTGACCATTGGCTTCGTGTTAAACTTTGACAAGCACACGGCTCTGGCCTTCTTGTATACCTTCGGGACGACCCATTTGTAAGCCCATGGAGTAAGTTGGTCATGTCCAAAATTTGTTCACTGGGCTTTTCAATTCCAGATTTACTGATTAAGGGTCTAAAATCTGCCAGAGCCGAGATCTCAGTCAGGATAAATGACCTTAGCAGACAGAAGGATTGTGCTGTCATTTTTGCATGTCCATCTTTAGTCTGTTACTGCAATTTGATTCCTGATATAGGCCGGTTTGCCAATTATTTGGCAACCCAATGCTCATTTAGGAAACTTCATCTCTTTGTGTGTGCTCCAGAGTACTGGAGGACAGATATAGAGGGATCCCCTATTATTTGAGGACCTGTCCATTTGATAATGCAGAGGTGGAATCTGTTGAACATATATTGTGTTATTGCCACCTTTAGGACGATCTGAGAGCTGAATGGTTGGCTGGATTTCTGGTCTCTCTGCCCGGCAGATCACCCCTTGAATAACTGAGATGGCTTCTGTCTGACCAAAGGCCAGCAATGACTCAGGCAGTCATGTCCTTCTTGGACTTGGCTTTCCAGGCCAGGGAAAAGTTTCTTTCCTTTAAAACTTATAACAGATAGTTGGGCCCTTGGTGGCCTAAGACAATTTTACAGTCACTTTTATATTTTTATTTGTAATAATTTATTATTACCATGGTTACCATCCACCTTCTTATTTTGTATGTTTCCTTTTAAGTTCCTTTTCTAATTTCTACTATGACTCCGGCTACGTTTTTTGAATGAATGAATGACAGGCAGTCGAATGAGTGGCTCCTGGGTGGCCATGTGTGGTAGCATCTCACCTAAAAACCGCCTGCATGTCTGGAGAGCTGGAGACAGAGAGAAAACCCATCTCCAGCCTGCCTGACATAAAGGCCCTTTTTACACAGATGGAGGTGGGTGGGAGGATGGGTGTTTGGCCTCCAGTTTTCCGGAGGGCTCCGTGGGTGGAGGTGGTTGGAGATGGGTGTTGCACAGGAGCATGCATGCACCCCCACCTATCCCACTCAGTGTTCATATGGGTGAACACCGATCAGACACCCATCCCCCCACCGGCTGTATACATGGATGCCCTACACACACACACACACACCTGCCCGAACACTGAGTGGGGGGCGGGGGTGTTCGTGTAAAAATGACCAAAGACACACGCTGAGAGTGTATATACTACAGTATTTGAACATGTTGCAAAGAAATTATTAATATACTTAAAAGCTCTGATATTTTTCGCTGGGTGGGTGTACGCTATACACAAACATTTTAGTTATCCAAGTTCAGAATTTGACTTATCCAGATCAAGAAGCAATATGTCCCAATAGACTCATTCTACTTATCCAAAAATTAAAGATATGTACGTTCTTCTTATGTGAATTCCATTATATGCCATGAGTACACGTATAGTACACTACCAAAGTGAACTACCATGCCTTGGTGAAACATAGTGAGACTGGGAGGGGTAAGAGATCATTTTTTGCACTTCTCCACTGGCATGCTTAGAAGAATGATCTTTAAAGTTGTTGTCAGGGCTTAATTGGGGGGGGGGGGGCAGGGCTGAGTTCTGGGAAATATTCCCACTATGAGAGTGCACCCAGAAATGTCATATTGGCCATTCCAGGGTTAAAAATGAAAGCTTTTATTAATGACTTCTGTGCCCCATCCCCTGCACTGGCCATCAGATAGATTCAGTGACAAGAACTTCTGTTTTACACTCAGCAGGAGAGAGGCAGGGTAGTCTGGTGATTAGACTACTAGCTAGAGACCAGGGTTAATTCCACTGGTTCTGTCAAGTTCTGGGGCAGGGAGCATGACTTGCGAGGCAGGTTTAGGCCCTGGCAATTCTCTTTTAAAAAAAATAAATTAAGCACTGGTTGTTGTACTAGAAAGTCAGGAATACAAAAAAAAAAACCCAAAACCTATTCTCATTCTTTCTTGTAGAATGTTTATTCTCTGGCCTTGGGGAATAACCTGTAAATATATTAGGTAACTTAACTAAAAAAATTGCATAACCAGTTTTAAGCCTGCTTATTCAGGAGAGAGAGCATGCTGAGAAATGTGTTTTAAAAAGAGAAAGATTTGCTTCAATTTCTGACTTGTGAGAGAATCTGCAGTAGCTGGATTTATAGAATGTAAATTAGAAAAAGAGAAGATGACTTTGAAACATTTTAGTGCCAGTGCTATTTGTGAACACACACACACACACACACACAAATTGTTCTCTGGTCTGATGGTGTGAACCCACCCTCAACCAGAAAAAAGGGCAGATTGAGTTTCCCTGAAAATCTATAAAAACATGGGACAAAGAGTAAGCCTTGCCAAGTCTGCTCATTTGTCTGTCTATCTCTTTTAAACTTCCATCTTATAATCTCACCATATCTTTTCATAAATGTCCTTCTTCCCTCTGCTATTAGCCTTATAAATCAATACCTTGATTCTTTGCCATGTAGTGTGCTGAAATCTGCCTTGAGTAAATGGCAGGGGCGTAGCTATCTTAGTGACAGGAGGAAAATGTGTCCCAGGGCTCAAACTAGGGGCAGGGGAGGCACAGGGCCCGAGATGAGGGGTGGGGGGAGGGTGTTGTTCCACAAAGCCTGTCCTGTTGCAGTGCAGCTGAGTGAAGACTGAGCTGAGCGGAAGCACTTGTAGCGCACGTTGTGCATGGGACCCACCCACCCAGTGGGTGACACAGGACAGAGCAAGCGGCACAAGGCAGGCAGAACAGCCGCAGCCTCCAGGGTGCAGGTGCAGGAAGCAGAGGGAGGGAGAGAGAGGTGCTGGGGAGAGGACGGGGGGGGGGGGGNTCCTTTTCTTGCACCTTGGCCTATTTGAACCTAGCTATGCCCCATGTAAATGGCATAAATCCAAGGAGTTTGACTGAGCTGCAGCGGTTTACATCAGTTCTGAGTTTCACTCAGTGTTTTTGCTCTCATACTATGAACCGCAACAACGCTTCTAGCACCTGGTTTTCAAAAGTGCTGAGACACCCCTCCACCCCACCCTCTGATTAAAGTGAATAGAAGCTTTGGGTGATCAGCAACTTGATTTACGTGACTAAATCTGACCATTGTACCGTTGAGTCCCCAGAGTCAGAGGCCACATTTGAGAAATCTATGAATGTCAGGAATAGAATGTAGATCTTCTGGCTCTGAATCCTGTTCCTTACTCAATCAACCCTAACTTTTCCCCAACATACTAGACACTACTGTCTTCTACTTAGTTCAGCAAATTAATTAGGATTAAGGATTCTTGTGCATGAAATTTGAAATCAAATTATTTTGAACTTAAATACTTGGGGGTGGGAGAATCCTTGGTGGTTTTTTGTTAACGATATCTAGATTTTTTTGATTTTTTTTTTTAAAATCTCCAGCAAAACCCTCTCCCAGTAACGGACTTTGTAAGTTCTGAAGTGTGCAGTATTCTACATTTGCGGTCAAATTCTGCTCTCCGCTAAGTAGCATAACTGGAAACAGGATCTGGCCTCCAGACTAGTGTACCCAATGACATAGTAGTTTATCTTTTGAATTCCTTGTTAGTTTATTATAGCTGCATTGAACCTTGGACTCCTCATCTTCCAGGGATATTCTCTGAAGTCATTGCTATGGACTAATATCTATCAATCCCACATGTTTTTCATCTACATGGATTTGTTCAAGTACAAAAAAAAAAAAGAGCCCTTGGTCTTGGGTGTAGTATATAAAATCCTGATAAAAGAGAAGTGTTTTTCCATTGCCGTACCAGGGGGTAAACGATTGCTCTGGCTTTGCTGTGAAGGAGAGGGTACTTTTCTTGGTATTTATGATATAGCCATTTTATGGCCACATGGGCTCTGTTCACGCAGTGAAAGATTTAATTCTTTCTATCAATTATTTATTGTTTCTTTCTGTACGAGTCAATCTGTGTTTTCTTTATAATGCACAAGGGGTTTCTTTCACAGTTGGTTTAAAGTTCAGGGGTGAAATGATGCAGAGGACTGATAATGGGATGTACAGCCTTTTGCAAAGCTGTGTGCACTTTTTCTTTTTAAACGGGTAGCAGGAAGCAAGACAGGCACAGTAAGCTCCTAGGTAGAGGCTTTTCCCTAGTTTTAAAAAGGAAGCATCTTCCCTTGGGATTCTCCTTGGCCATTATTACTGGTCACCCGTTATTCCAATCCTCACCCACCCAAATTCAAATCCAGGCCAAGTCTACAGCAGCTGGAATTTTTCAGCATATAGTACTTGTTATGTGGTCAAAATATGTAATGAATGAATGAATTTTAGTTACAGCCATAGGTCAAATCAGAATATGTAATGTGAATTAGTGGTTTTAAACCAGGTATCCACATTACAATTTGGTTTTAACTAATTATCTTGTTGGTGAGGCCAAGGACTGGAGGGGCACACCAAACTAAACTGCTCTCTCATGCCGTTTGTATGAACTGGCTGTCCTCAGAGTGGGACTTCCCAGGGTATTTACTTCAGGGGTAACAAGCAACAACCCACTTTAGAAGTATTCAAATGAATGTGAAGTATTACCCATGAGGTAATGGAGGTACCCATGAACCCCAGGGCTAACCGAATAATCATGTGCTTGATGCTAAGTGAATTAGTACACCTAATTTAGCAACCTTTTCTCTTCACATAATACCCGTCCTCAGGAGTAAAGTAACATGGAGTATGTACTCCGGGAGTACATATCCTTGGTCTAACCATTCCATGCTTTGCTTTAGCCACTATCTTTGTGTGAACATAGAGGGGTTAAAGCTAAGTAGTGGTAGTTAATTTCAGCATCCGTGATCATGTGAACAAGACCTTCCATACATAATGAATCTTCTACTTTGGGGCACAACTATGTCTTATTGCTGGCTATGCCAAACAGGCGGGGGCCCGCTTTGGTCTGGCATCCACCAGCACATCTGTTTAGGCACTACCACATGTTATCCCAGGACTGTTCCAGAGTGGGTAGGCAGTTAGCCCTGGCTGCATCCTCAGAAAATCTCTGAGGATGAAGCCCGGAGAAAGGACTGGACTAGGACATGTGTTCAGTCCCACCATACCCACCTTGGGACAGGGGCCGCCTTGGTTGAGTGCCACGGCTGGTCACCATGGCTGTCTGTCATGGTGTGGGGCGGGACTCAGAGCAGGGGCAAGACCTGCCAGGGCTGTGTGGACAGTGGGACAGCTCTCCAGCTGTGGGGATCTTTGTTCAGTTCCCGTCTTTCACGTAGACCATGTTGACTCTGGTTCCCCGGGCTGGGCCAGGGAACCGGCATGCCACCCACACGTCTGTTTTTACTCAGGGACTTGCTGGAAGTAAATGTTTGGAAGTTTTTCAGGCATATTAAACTCATACCTTATTTGTTATTTTAGCCCTGTTTTAATATTGTTACATTGTATGTTTTAAATTATTTTTATTATGCTTTTAGTGTTGTAAGCCACCCGGGCTGCTTTTGCAGGAGGGGTGGGGTATAAATCTTCAAAATAAATAAATAAATAAATATGAAAAATTGTTCACTTGAGAATTTTTTTTAAACAAAACTATAGTTGAAAGATGAGCTTGGTATTTTTGTGTGATACAGTAACTGATGTGTTGACTGGAATGGTGTAGAACAGTTTGTATGCTTGTATATTCCCCCACCCAAGATATGTAATTTAATTTATTTATTTATTTTATAATTTTTAACAAATTTTGTCACCCCGCCCCTCTGCTCCAGGCAGTTTGAAGCAGCTTACATATAAAAACAATAAAACAGCAAGCTAAAACACCACAATAAAAAAGATGACAAAAACAAAAAGTCTCCCTCCCTAACCCACAACCCCTCACCCTAAACCCAATCTCCCCCACCAAATGCCTGGCAGAACAGTCAGTTCTTAGTCATACGCTGGAAGGAAAGGAGGTCCGGGGGCCATCCAGGCCTGCACTGGGAGGGAATTCCACAGCTGAAGTGCGACCACTGAGAACGCCCTCCCCCCCGGGCCACACAAGGGTCCATGAGTTGGGTGCTCCCAGCGGATTTCAGGGGTCACTCCAGAACACAGAGAGTGAGGCAATCCCATAGGTAAGTCAGGCCAAGGCCACATAGGGCTTTATAGGTCAACACCAACACCTTGAATCGGGGCCGGAAGACTATAGGCAGCCAATACACCCGGGGCCCTGGTGTAATGTGTTCACGGCAGCCCGACTCCATAAGGAGATGGGCCACTGCATGTTACTGTAGTCCAATATAGAGGTAATAAAAGCATGCATGCAGGGGCGTAGCTATCATAGGGACAGACGGGACATGTGTCCCGGGGCCCACCATGGTTGGGGGCCCACACAGTCCGTCTCCCCTGATAGCTAAGCCGTTTAAAAAAAATTATTATTTTTTTGTGGCTGGACCCCAGAGGCCCAGCTGAGAAGGAGGTGGGGCCCCCCCGGCCCCGCCCACCCGCCGGGCGGGCCCCCAATCCCGATTATCCCTCCTGCCTTGTGCCTTCGCCGCCGCAAGCCTTAGCCCCGCCTCCCTGACGCGTGAGCCATGCGCTGCACTAGAAACCATTGTGCATGTGCCGGCGTCCAGTGAGAGCGGGAGAAGACATGAGGCAGGCAGGCAGGCAGGCGGCGACTCGAGCTACAGCTGGCCAAGGCACACGCATTTTGCAGTGGCACGGTGGCGGCGGGCAGACCCAGGCTCCTCGGGACACGGACAGAGAGTGTGGAGTGGAGTGGCGGCCTGGCGGGGGTAAGAAAGGGCAGGCTGGGGCCCAGGGGTGTGTGTGTCGGTGTTTGGAACTTTGGGGGCCCAGCTGGCGGGGGGCGGGCGTGGGGGGCAGACAGGACTAATTCCCGGGCGGCGCGGGGCCGCGGGCACTGGGGTGCACACTGGAATCGTGGGAGAGGAGTCGGACTCGGAGAATGCCACCGGCCCGGGACTGGGGGCCCGGCCGCCGCGGGGAGAGTCTATGCTGCTGGGACGGGGGGTGGGATGGGTAGAGAGAACGCCGCTGCGCTGGGACAGCGGGGTGGGGGTGGACGGCATCGGTGAGCATCCATTCCCAACATCCCATCCCTACCTTCTCCAGGGGCCACTTCTTCTTCAAGAAGCCTTCGTAGTAATGGGAGGGCAGGCTCGGTTTAGGCTTGGCGCACCTGGGGAGCATCAAGGGCCTGGCTGGCCGTCTCTCCCGCAGCGCCGCACAGCTCTGGCGGACAGAGCAAAGCCTCCTGCTCAGAGTCTAGAGTCCCAACCAGGAAGCAAAGGCAGTAAATCAATCCCCGTTCCTGGCTCTGTTTTTAAAAACCAGAACGTTGCCACCCCTTCCACCTGGCAGGGGGACCCTCTAGGGACCACTGGCAATTCCCATCCTCCTGCCAGGTGTACAGGGAGGCTGTGTCTCACACCTGCCAACGGGGACTTGAGGCTGAAAGCACAGAGGTTCCCACACTCTGGGTCAGGTTGCTGAAAAGGATCCTGACGAGACTGGATCTGCATAATATTAGCTCTGCAAATGTTCAGCCTTTGGGGACAGGAGGGCTTGCCTCACAGCCTGAAAGAAAGTGGTTGTTGCTCTTAAGATTGTCACTTATGCCTAGGTTGCAGGAACACTTATGACAAATACAGGTTGCAGGCATCTGGTGCCAATGCAGGCCCTGAACCATGAATTTTTCATAAGTGTAGCTTAAAAATGTGCATAGGTACGAACCCTAGTTGCCCTCCTAATTGACAGTTCCTTGCTACCAAGTAGGTATGGGGCCATGCCCTCTGATCTGAGGCAAAAAGGTTTGATTTTGGCTAAAGATCTCTTTCAGGGTGACCAATTTAAATCTACAAATGACAAGGTAAAGATGCTTCAAGCTCCAGGTTTTGTCCCCCCCCCCCCTTCCTTTATAAAATCAAGTTGTCAGCTGTTTGTGTTTTTTTTTCCTGGCTCTAAAAACCAAAAGGAAATGTTTTTTTTCATCCTCCTAAAGCTTTGGAAGCGATTGTGCTCTCAACACTCCGATGAATGGGGTTACTATCACAAATACATGTTGAAGTCAAAAAAGTTGTGGTTTATTCCCCAAAAATAAATACATAAATGCCCGAGAGAAAAACCTAAACATTCAAGCTGGAGAAAAAGAAAAAAAAAGTCTGTCCCAGATTTGGGAACATGTTTTGAGTTTGGAGAAAGTGATTGTGGAAGCAAATGGAAGTACATGGCAAAGTCTTCTTGTTGAGAATGCATAAAGGCGAAGCTTGATATTGAGAACCTAGAGGATCCCATTTTTGTAGCAGGTTTTGTTTTGCTCTCGTGTCAGGGGGTGGGAACAGACATGATGTTAACTGCACTTTAACATTTCTTCTGCATGTTGCAGGGCTGCACAGGGCACCGATACAGCCCTGCGACATGCATAACGAATGTTAATGCCGTGTTAGTATCATGTCTGTTTTCACCCAAGAACCGTACAACCCTCTTGTAAGGTGTTATGAATACTGACTATCTCATTGCAAATGTTTAGAGGACACATGTGAAATGCAGGTTGCAGGGCTGCACTGGCGCCAATGCAGCCCTGCAACCTGAATTTCTCATAAGCATCCTCTAAAATGTGCATATCTGCCCCCCTCCCCCATGGCAGGGGACACAGCTGCACCTGAGGGCATGGGCACCCCACGCTAGCGCGCCCTGGACCAGCTGCACTGCCTGCCCCTAGGATTGTTAGCTGGGTCCTTGCTATGCCGAGTGGTTCCCCAGAACGAATGGGTGTCAGACTGGTTGGGCCAAATCTAATCTGCCAACCAGTCAAAATGCTGGGGCCTCATGGCAGATGGGGCGGGGGGAGACGGAGGGAGAGCTGCACCCCCACAAAAAGGAAAGCTTGTTATGTCATAAGAACCTAGGCGTATGGTCCAGCCAGCCCAGCATCCTGTCTCCGACAGTGGTGGTGTTGGTTGCTTCAGAGAAGTTCATAACAGGCCACAACAGAGTGAACCATTCCCAGCTCCTGACCAACTTGACTAAATAGCCACTTTTAGACCTACCCTCTAAAAATGTACCCAAGCCCTTTTTGAACTCAGTTACACTATTGGCCTCTTCACAAGATCCTCTGGCAAGGGATTCCACAGGTCCAGTCCAGCTAATTATTAAGAGCTATCTGAGAAGCTCTATGTCCCAGGAAAGACTAAGTGGCCTGGCTCTGCTGTCAATTGAGAATGAACGCGCAAGGAAGCTAGATGTATCAAAAATAATTGATGTGTTTGCAGAGCTAAAAGCAAGGAAGAGGCCACTGCAGTAGCTGTGTACATGTTTTCTTCAGACTGTTGTTTAATAAATAATATTTAAGTATGTTTGTTGGCTGTTTTATACAATTATAGAACACTAATTTTGTTTAATAAATAATGTTTAATTTAAGTACATTTGTGTTGACTGTTTTATACAAGGACATTGGGGGACAGGGGAGTCTATGGTGATGGGTTGGGCCGGGGGGGGGGGCCCACAGTCCATTTCTTGTCCCTGGGTCCATTCCAACCTAGCTACGCCCTTGCATGAATGATGGTGACCAGATCGCTATCTGAAACATACGGCCGAAACCGCTGCATCAAATGTAATTGGCGAAACATACTCCTTGCCACCGACCCCACCTAGAGATCCATGTGGAGCTGCAGGTCAAGGAGCACGCCCAGACTGTGAACCTGGGGAACCAGCGGAGAGTGAACCCAGTCAATGATGGGGGCCACCACATCCGCTGCCTTACCCACCAACATCACCTCCATCTTGTTGGGATTCAACTTCAGTCGGCTCGCCCTCATCCAGTCCCCCACGGCCACCAGACACCGGGTAAGCACCGAGACTGCCGGGTCTGGGTCAGATGAAAAACAGAGGTAGAGTTGGGTGTCATCAGCATATTGATGATACCGCACCCCATGCAGTTTCATGACCTCCCTGAGTGGCTGCATATACACGTTGAACAGGAGAGGGGACAAGATGGAATCGTGCAGGACACCACCCATGAGGTCTCAGGACGACAAACAGCAACCCCTGAGCACCACACGCTGAGTTCTTCCGGCAAGGAAAGAGTGGAACCGCTCAAGAACAAGCTCACCCACCCCGGCTCAGTCCTGCAGGCAGGTCACCAACATCTCATAGTCAACTATATCAAAAGCAGCTGACAGATCAAACAGAATTAGCAGGGTCAAACGACCCTGGTCCAATTCATGGCTGAGGTTGTCGACCAAAGCCACAAGTGCAGTCTCAGTGCCATAGCCCAGACAAAAGATGGACAGTGAAGGATCCAGGTAGCCAGTGCAGTCAAGATGCTCCTGCAGCTGCTGGGCCACAACCCACTCAATAACCTTCCCTAAAAAGGGAAGGTTAGAGACCAGCCAATAACTGGCAAGAGACTCGATGTCACGTTACTTTTTTTGAGCAGAGGCCGCACCACCACCTCTTTGAGGCAGTCTGGCACTCCGCCTTCCTGACGGGAAGTATTGACCACCCCCGCCAGCAATGACCCCAGCGTCTCCTAGCTGGCCTTACCAAGCCAGGATGGGCATGGATCAAGTTCACAAAAGGTGGCCTGAACTGCCCTAAGAATATCCCCTGCCTCGGTGGGCGACATCCACTGAAACTAATCCCACAAAACCAGACATGGCGGTGCTTCCACAACCTTTAGTTCACCCATTGTATTAAGCACAGCATCAAAGTGGTTATGAATCTGAGTGATTTTATCCACAAAGTAATCAACAAACATGTCACAGTGGGGACTAGATGACTCCAGTTCCAGGCAGAGAGACAGTGGACCGACCAACCCCCTCACCACCCGGAAAAGTTCCGCCTGGACAAGATTTAGCAGAGGCTGTAGGGGCAGCAAAAAACTCTTTTTGTTGCCTTTACAGCTACAGTAAAGGCATGTAAACTGGCTCTGTGTTGCAATTTGTCAGCTTCAGCACGAGTGATGCTACCATCGCTCCAGCTGCCACCCCTCATGCTTCAACACCCTCAGACCCTCCGTGAGCCACGGCAACCTGAGGAGCCATTGCTGAGGGAGCTGACATCATGGAACCATCCAGTCAATGGCCTCCGTCAGCAAGGTGTTCCCAAATGCCATGAGGTCATCAAGTGGATGACCGTCAAGATCAGAGGGTAACTCCCCAAGAGCATTCCCAAACCTTTCGGGTTCCATTAGACTCTGAGGGCCTACCATCTGAATGGGTTCTACACCTCTTTGGGGGCAGACATGCGCCAGGAGATGTGCTCACAGAATGTAATGATCCATCCATGTCAAGGGCTCTGCTGTCATGTCCCCCAATAATGGATCCCCCAGCTCAAGGCCAGTGCAAAAAAATAGGCCCAAGGTATGCCCCCCCCCCCATCATGCATTGGGCTGTTGACAACTTGGGACAGGCCCATGCTGGCCATGAACTCATGTTCTGCACTGCCAAGGCTGGCGTCAGTGTCTATGTTGACTAGCGCAACACCACGTCCAACACCAGCTCCGTCAGATTGTGCAGGGAGGCTGCCATACAGGTAGGTTCACGGTACACTAGCAGCACCCCTAATCTGTCCCCCACCAAATCAAACACAAGATGGGATGTGTATGATGGTCATATAAGACTCTAGATCAGAGATTTCCCAACTCTTGGTTGGGAACCGGTCAGGTCAGACAATAAGTGGATGGGAACACAATACCAACTGGTATCAGATATACTTGGCACATCTTTAATGCTATCTGGGGTCACAAGAAATCTTAAAATGAGGTAACACGGACAAAAAGCTTTGGAGCCACTGCACTAGATTGATTGGTTTATAAGTACTTAGCTAATCTCCCATTATCCTAAACTGGATATGTGTATACACTCTATCATTTCCAATAACTGGACAATAGATGCAATCATGTTTTGGTTTTCTAAAATGGCTGAAGATGTGGGTGGTACAAGAGCAGCTTATATATACAGACTGACTGAAGAGGCAAGTCAGAAGGAAAGATTTAAACAAGGGCAAGTAGATCGCTGCAGAAGGTGACCATTCTTGCCATTACCTTGGTCAGAGACCCATGTTCACTGTATTTTCCCCATTAGCAGCAATAAACACACTGAACATGGGGCCTGATCCTATGGTCCACAGATCTCGTGCACAGCCATGCAGGAACGGGGCACATCACCATTGCCGACACATTGTGCTACGTGGAAATTGCAAGCATACGCGTGCACACAACTTACACACAGGGATCTGCGGGACATGGGAGTGAGCCCACAGTTCCCAAAATGTCATGCAGGCACACATAATGGTCTTGCATGGAGAAGACATGTTGATAAGCTTTAGGATGCAATATTCTGGTTCCTTAGCACCAGCGCAAACCTCATTGAAGTGAATGAGAATTGCACGGACGCTAAGGAGGCAGAAGATTGTGCAGTTAGTAAGAGCTTCTCTCCCTTTACTTGCCAAATCTAAAGTTCTACCATAATAGTGAGAAATATGAGTGAGACATCTTTATGTAAGGTAAGTAACGTTCTGGAGCCATCTACATTAATGGCACTGATACGTCACTGCCTTCTGCTTCCATACAACTGCTGTTAATGACAGTGTCTTGACATCAGTTACACACAGAACATGCTGTAATTGAAGAGGCATTTCTAGAAACCAAATGCAGTTCAGCAAGTCAAATGGTCACCCTCCCAGTTATTTGAATACATGGTTATTAGAGGATTTATCCATGTGCTAGATCAAACTCATCCATGGGTTAGGACAAAATTCTACCATCATTTTAAAAGAACGTTCCTATTGGAGAGAAAAGGATGTGTTGCAGGGTTTGTGCGACTTTGAGTAGAATTAATATTCCAGATTAACAAGCTATCTAAAAAAAATCTTAGGATGGCAGCAGCTCTCAAATCTGACTCTCTCTGGAGAAACCAATGTGATAAATGGAGTTTGTTGCTAGCCTGCGAGTTATTTCACAGATTTCCAGAATCTAGGTAAGTTCTAAAGTAGCAGTTCTGTTCCTAGGGAACAAACATGTGGCACTTCAGGTTTAATATACTATTTGCTTAATGGGCCATTGACAATCATTTGATATAGATCCTAGTCAGACCACATTACCAGGCTATGATATATTAATACAGCTACATATTAACGTCGGAGAGGAAGCCCATTACATTATTACCTACGGGCAATTAGTTGCTATCTGTCTTAGGTATTACACACATATCTGGGTGCTAATCATTAGGGACCTGAGTTTTAGAAGTACTGGCTACTTGCAGCCTCAGTTGAACTCAGCACTATTTCTTGATGGATTTGTCATTTAGGGCTGCCCATGGCTCTGCATACAGCCTCCTTTTCCATCCTTTCCTCAGGGTCTCTTTCTTCCCTGTTACCAGGTTAAACATGTGCACGTGCGACCTCACAACTTCATGAATGTCTCCCTCCCTCCCCTTAGGTTCCCCTCACCATTGTCTCTCCTTTCTTGTCTCTCTTAGATTGTAAGCCCCTTGGGGGACAGGTAGGGACAATCTGTCTATAACTACCGATTGTACAGCACCAGGTACATTGCTGATGCTATATAAATAAACAACAATAGTATGATTAAGTATTTATATAGTACCAGCAATGTACCTGGTACTGAACCATCATTAATTAAGGACAGATCCCCATCCTGAGAGGCTTGCAGTCTGAGAGAGACAAGAGAGAGGAGAATGCAGGGAGAGAGGGGGATACATTCACAAAGAGTATTTTTAAACGAGATGCTACCATGCATGGCCACCATGCATCCGAATGCCTGTGTGAAGGTGGAGCGGGTGGGATGCACGCAGCACCCACTCATGGCCCATGCACAGGGCACTGCTGAAAAATCCAGAGTGCACCATCCAGGAGAAGCCAAAAAAAGGGCATGGAGACAGACGCCCACACATCTCTGAACCGGGGCAGCCACCCACACCAGCAGACAGCTCCGTGACCTGGCCGCTTCCCCAGTCCCGCTCACAGCCCTGCCAGGAGCTCTTAAAGAATACACACATGAAATACAACACCGCGTTGGCTCAAAACACAACAACACACCCACCCTTGCGAGGCACAAGAGCCAACGTCTTGGAGGACAGGAGCTGCCTGTGAGTCCTGCCCAGTATGCACCTCCATTGTTGCCCAGGACTACCAGCCGCTGCCCTGGTCATGGGCAGGAAGGGGTTACTGGCTGCTGCAGCTTCATGGTTCCATTGGGTCTGCAGCTGTGTGTCATTGCAGAGAGCATGCAGTTGGGCGGGGCTTGGGGACGTTGCCCGGCGATGGGAATGAGGAATGGCCCGCTCGTATGAGTGGTTTGTTTGTTAGCGGGAGTGCATAGAGACTGTCTGCATGGCACTCTGGGGGCCACTTGTGAGAATCCCCCCCCCTCACCCTATGTGTGGGGGTGCTCTGAGGCCACAGACCTCCCCCCCCCCCTCAAGTCTTGCTCATTTAAAAACACGTGCAGGGACAGGTACTTAGCTTAGTTACAGGGGGGAATGAGACTCTGAATGGAAGGGCAGTAGAGGGAGCATAGTGAGCAGTCTGTGGGGATGGAGAGCCAAGATAAGCCTGGCAGAAGAGGTAGGTTTTCAGGAAGGATTTCAAAGGGAGGGAGCAGATTGCGTATGTTCAGGGAAGGAGTTCTATTCATAGGGGGAAGCAGCATGGGAGAAGGTATGAAAAGTAGTTTTGGAAGAATGAGACTTGTGACAGTGAGGAAGGTGGGGGCAGAGGAGGAGTGAAACTCCCAGGTGAAAAGCTAGCAGGAAACAAGTGCAGACGAAGAGAGAGAAGACAGGCCATGAAAAGCTTCGAGTTTTAGCTTCGGAATGGAATGCTGGTTCAAGACTCCCATTGGCTTCAAAGGAGCCAGTATTTCACCCTTTCTTTCAAATTACTGTTAGTGGTTTGTTCATTTCTGTCCCACCAAAAACTAAATGGTTCTCCTCCCACTTCTCAACTTGCCACCTAATCAACCACAGGATGGCTTAGGATGCATGTATATTAAAGAAGCCTGGCATTTCTTGATTACCTGAGACTCTCCATGTCCAACTTTTGTGGCTTTTCATCAACATTCATATGGAATTTGTCTGTTGTTTACAAGTAGTTTTGTTACACAAAAAATATATACCCATCTCATATATAGCACCTTTAGCATGCTTTGATTTGATTTGGATTTGTTTGTTTATTGATCTGACTAATATAGTCTTGTCAGTCCATAAAATACAACATCTACATACGAGTTAGAAATGAAATATAAAACAAATTCAAAATACAAAAATGTATATAAAAAACAGGTCTCTTACAAATGCTAAAACTTCAAAACACCTTATATACAAAGGTTAATCCTTCCTCAAAATCTAATTATTCTCCTTACTCTTCCAGTAAGCTGACCCATACCACCACTTAAAATCTAAAAATGTAAGCCTGTCTGTTTCTGGTCTAGTTCTAATGTTACTATACTAATATTCAATCAAACTATTAACACACAGAACTGGAATTAAGAAATTGAGTCCTTAATTTCACTGCTGACACTGCAAATAATGCAACAGCCGCTGTTACTAATCAGGGGTGTGCAATCAATTTTTGTTATAATAACAAAAATGAAAACTTAAGTTTTCTTTTTCATTATTATAAAAACAAAAATAAATAATAATAATAATAATAATAATAATAATGAAAACAAAAGCAAATTTTAGTTTTCAAAATAATGGGGAAACACTGAAAAATGAACGAGGAACAAAAAAAAAAGTTCTAGCCGGAAATACAATTCTGATGAAACTTCAGGAGATTGTACCACCAATGGAGGGCACTATGAAATATTGGATAAAGGGAACTGATTTTATAAGCAATTGAACGTTGTGATTTTAAGAAAAGCTGTATACACATTCCTGGCCACAACATTGTTTTTAAATCTTCCATCCACTTTGCATGAAGCCTGGGAAGATTATGTCCCTCCCCAAGATTACCAATCCTGCCAAATTTCAAGATTGGAAATAGGTCCTGATGTTATAAGACATTAATTTGAAAATGCATTTCTGGCTGCATTATATTCCATCCTGTTTATAAGACATTTGGCAGGAATGTATCCCACTCCTTCCATGTCATCTCTGCCAAACTATAGGACAATTTGATAAAAGCCGCAAATTTTTATAAGCAATTGAAGTTGTCCCCTTGAAAACCATTATTCAGATAAATAGCAGCACATGCAGTACCAGTCAGAGGCAGGCACCGGGCATGGCAGGGGAAGCGAGGAAGGATGGGGAGCAACCCAACAGACTGACAGACAGTCACTGGCCAATTACTGCATGCTTCCAGTTTTACAGGACCAATCAGTGGTGGCTTCAAGGTGGGCATAGGGAGCAGCCCTGAGGCAAGCATAGAAGGGACATAACTGGGACTTCGGGGGTAGCATCCCAGAAATCAGGAGACATAGTTTACACATCCAGGCTGGCCAATCATCACCACAATCACATCCTGCCGCACTGTGACAGAGGACATAAGAGAATCTCTATTGGCTCTTTCCTAAACAAATGCTTCCGATTTCCCAGTAACAAGTGGGGGAGAGAATTTGGGGTGGTCACAGCACAGAATGAGGATATTTCATTGATGTTTCTGCTGGCCAATTGGCACCACAAACATATCTTATACCACAGTGACACGTTCGAGAACACCTGGCATAGGCTGAATATGCTGTGCTGGCGTATACAATTGTGACCCTTTTTCACATCTTTCCAGTATTTGGCAAAGATGATACTAAAGGTGCAAGATACAGCCCTGTCAAATGTCATGTACACTGACTGGACTACAAAGATGTTACAGTGAGACGTACATTTATAAGTTAATTACTTATACCACCGGGAACCTTTATCCAATCCTTCTGAAAGTTGGCAGAGATAGTAATCTTTGGAAGGGGTATAAGCTTGCCAAGATTCATCCACATTAGATAGACAAAGAAGTTACATCCATGAATGTATATGCAGAGTTTTGCAAAACAGCACAATTCAACTGCTTATAAAAATCAGATTCCTTTATCCAATCTTTCTGAAGTTTGGTACACATAATGTCTTCCATTGGAGGTATAACCCCGCTAAGTCTCATCCAAATATAATGAAAAACAAAAACTTTACAGCCAAAAATGTGTTTTCCCTTTAAACTAATGGAAATCAAAAATGAAAGCAAAAACAAAAGCAACGTTTTGATATTTATGAAAGTGAAAGATTTAAATAAAGAAAACAAAAAACAACATGTGTCCCTGGTGCACACCTCTATCATCAATTCCTTTTGTCTGCCAATAAATATAAAAGCATACAAAGACTATGATCTCCCATGGACAACCCTAAAGTTCTCAACAAAATATTTCTCCCCTCCTCTTCTGCCAGAGAGTGAGAATATGAAAGACTATCACTGTTATGGCCCTGGGGTCAGGAGCCAGTGAAGGGGTGAAGAGAAGAGCAGGTAGGAGGTGAAAGAGCTCAAGGGAACAGAAGTCCCACAGATGGAAAAGGAAACCTCTCAGCTGTTCCCTGCTACCAGGAGATGGAGTTCTCAATATGAGGGCTTAGACTCTAAACAGGGGGCTGGGGAAACCAAGACTATGATCAGGGAGCACAGCACAACTTGGCACTATGAGCCACGGAGGAGAGAAGTTTCAGCAAGAGAAGACAAAGCTATGAAAAAGGGTTTGAGGAGGGACAAGACTATGAACAAGGGGGTGCAAGGAAACAAAAGCTTATAACTCTGGTGTGTGAGGAGACAAGGCTAAAAGCCAGGGAGTGTGAGGAGACAAGGCTATGAGCAGCAGAAGGGGAGGAGACAAACCGACACACAGATAGACAAGGCTACAGAAGGAGGAAACCAGAACAACAGAGAAAGCTCTACTCAGAGAGACAATGCTACAAGAGGGGAAAACCCTACACAGGGAGGCAAGGCTACAGAAGGGGAAAAACCAGGGACAACAGAGGAAACTCACAGACCAAGATAATTCCAACAGTTGGGGGAAAGGGAACACGCCATCTAACAGAGAAGGGGGGGGGGGGATGTATAACTACAGAAGTGGGCAGAGCAAAAGTCAGGAAAAGACTGACAGCAAAAGCTCCACACATGCCACAGCCCTCAGCAGCCTTAAATAGTTCAGAGAGCCAATTAGGCTCTGGCAGGTGGGTCCACACCCTCTAGCAGGCGTGAGTGGGACAGACAGAGTGAGTGCGAGCAAGAGGGAATACCACAGTAGGGAACCTGATTCTTGTAGAAGCCAGGCAGTGGTGCAGGGGGGGAAAGGCAGCCCCATTCCAGATCCAAGACTGGGGGTTCAAAGCCTGGCCCAGCAATCACATTGAGATGAAGCAAGTCACTAGCCCTTTTAAAAAGTCCACTTTCTCACTGAAGGCCCTCACTGAACCTGGAATACCAGGTTGTGGCAGTGGCCGGGAGCACTTTTCACCAACTCCATCTAGTGAGGAGGCTGCGTTTTTTCTTTCTGACCCAGATCTGGCCACTGTCATCCATGCTTTCATCACCTTGAGGCTAGATTACTGTAATGCGCTCTATGTTGGGCTGTCCTTGATGGCTCATGTTGGATTGTGCAACAGTCACAAGTAAAAGCCCATTGCAAGCCCTGCAAGCTTAATATGGGGCTTGTCCAGTAGGGGGAGGGTCACGGGATGAAACAGGGGTTTTTTTCCTCCTTGTCTCCTCTCTGTCCTCCATCTTGTCCCATGCAGTCTGTACAGTGTGGAAGCATGTCTTCTGAGCTCTTACTAAAGTTCTGTTTTGAAGAAATTTCTGCTGTGTGTTATTCAACAAAAAACTAACTCTACAATAGGTTATGGGCCCAGGACGTCTTCAAGACAATTTTGAAGACTAGAAGCAGCCCGGAAGGAGTGCAGACTGTGAAAGAAAACTCCCAGACAGAGAGGCCTACAGAGGTCTTACTCAAAGACTGTGAGTAAGAAGGCCTGAATCTCAGAAGGGGAAAGGGAGGGAAGAAAGTATGGCAAGCAGTTCAGACTTTCAGTAGGAAAGCTGAACAATGTAAAATACCAATTGTGGAAGTTTAAAGTGGAAATACTGCTGTCTAAAGATGATCTATGGGAGGTAATTACCACGAACAGACCAGCAACAAATCATGAGGAATGGGATAAAAAGGACAGGTTAGCAAAGGCTACAATAAGTTCATTGGTAGAAGATGACCAGCTAATCCATATAAGAAGTGAGACCACAGCAAGAGGCATGTGGATTGCATTGCAAAACTTGCATGAGAACTAGCTTGAATAGCAAACTGTTTCTACTGAGGAAACTATACAAATATGAGGCTTGGCAAAGAAAGTGAAATGCAGGAGCATATAAATGCTATGTTGGAAGTAGTGGCACAGCTGCATGGCATTGGAGAAGATATAAAGGACAGTCATGTGGTAGCCCTACTCCTCTTCAACCTACCTGAATCTTACAGTGCCCTCATCAATGCCCTGGAGACAAGGCCAGAGGCTGAACTGAAGCTGGAATTTGTTAAAGGTAGACTTGCAGATGAATTCCAGCACAGAAAGGAGAACCTGCAGAATGATCTAAAGCAGGGTAATGAGACTGCACTGAAAACCTCAGACAAAGCTCCTAAGAGGGAAACCAGAGTATGCTTCAGATGCAAAAAGGAGGGACATTTAAAGAAAGACTGCTATATATGGAAAGCAGAACAGCAGAAACTGTCTCCACAAACACCTAAGCAGAGGGCTAAAGTCAAAAACAGCAACACAGTCGCTCAACAATGGAGTGGGTGCTTCAGAGCAACGCAAGACAGCTCATCCCAAAATTGGTGTGTAGACTCCGGGGCAATGGGCCACATGACTAGCAATAAAGGATTCTTCACAGGACTGGATCTGAGCAGTAAAGAAAGGATCTACCTTGCAGATGGGAGAAGCATCAACACGGAAGGAATTGGACAAGGATTCCTGTACTGCAGCCAGTCACAGGGAGGCACACTGACCATACCCATGAAAGATGTGCTCTATGTGCTCAACTTAGAAGGGGGACTCCTGCCCATGAGGCACCTGGCAGAGAGGGGACTCACCATTTGTTTCCAGGGAGACGAATTGGGATAAGAGTACTGGCCAGAGCCACTGCAGATGAGCACCTGTACCATCTGAGCAAAGCAAAAGAACAAACGAAGCTCACTAAGCACAAGCCACACAATTACTGCATCCACCTGTGGCATAGACGCATAGGACAGAGACACCCAGACAGCATCAAGGAAATGCACACACAGCAGTTGACCAAAGACCTTAAGGTATAAGCACATCCCGTGATCATGAAATGCGACTGTTGCATCAAAGCCAAAGCCACGAGGGCTACGCTTCCTAAGAAGAGTCAGACTAGAGCCACGAAACCACTTGATCTTGTACACAGCGACGTCTGCGGCCCAATGAAGTTTCCCATGCCAGGAGGCAACCGGTATATGGTAACTTTCATTGACGACTATTCAAGGTACATGATCACGTACGTCATGAAGAGTAAAGATGAAGTATTCGACAAACTTCAGGACTACGTGACCATGATGAGCAACAAGTTCCAGCACAGACCAAAGACACTGCAGACTGACAATGGGGGTGAGTTCACAGGAAATGAAGTAGAGGACTTCCTGAGACTCCATGGAATTGAGGACCAAAAGACAGTGCCATATACACCTGAGTAGAACAGAACAGCTGAAAGGAAAAAACAGAATGCTAACCAAAATGCTTAGATACATATTAACAGACTCTGGACTACCAGAAAGATATTGGGATGAAGTAGCAGTTGCTGCTACCTACCTACAAAATCGGCTGTATTCTAGAAAGTGAGGAAAACTCCATATGAACTGTGGCAAACGAGGAGGCCTTCCACTGCTCTGTTTTGCATCTTGGTACGTTTCTCCTCTGGGAGATATATATATATATATATATATATATATATATATATATATATATATATATATATATATATATATATATATATATATATATATGACAACAATGCTACAAAAGCATTCATATGGAAAACTCCATATGAATGCTTTTGTAGCATTGTTGTCCCCTCTCTCTCTCTCTCTCTCTTATTTATATATATATATATATATATATATTTACACATATATAAGACGTATATATATATATCCCAGAGGAGAAACGTACCAAGATGCAAAACAAAGCAGTGGAAGGCCTCCTCGTTGGATACAGTGAGCATTCCAAAGGCTACAGAATACTGGATCCACGCACAGACAGAATAACCATTAGCAACTGTGACCTTTGTGGAAAACTCAAGCGACAGCGTGATGACTCTCCAAGGTCCAGGCGAAGGGGAAAAAAAAGAAGAAAAAAAAATCAACCATGGACGAACCCACTAAAAGGGAGAAATTCTCTGAACAAATGGTCAAAATTGGCACAAAGATAACAGAAGTGCCGGAACAGGCACAGCTGGCTGCTGATGCTGAGCCAAGGTAGTCAACGAGGTCTAACAAAGGCATTCCCCCCACTCATCTGTCCTACAAAGTCAGCACCAGTAAATTGTCAGAGGCAGCATCCAGGAGGACATCTTGCAGATGTCAGAAGGGGAAGCAGAAAAAAGGGTAAGAGTGGCTGAAGTAGTAGTAAAGTCCATGTAGGACAACGCAACGTGGACACTTACTCCACTGCCCGCAGGGAGAAAGACTATAGGTTGTAAATGGACATTTAAAATGAAGTACAATGTGCAGGGAAATACTGAACGGTACAAGGCCCGACTTGCCGTGAAAGGATACTCTCAGGAGTACAGAGAAGACTACAATGAAACATCTGCACCTGTAGTTAAGCACACTTACAATCAGATCATTGTTAACTATAGCTGCTGGAAGAGGAATGCAAGTCAAGCATATGGATGTGAAAACACCGTTCCTAACTGGTGAGTTGAAGGAAGATATTTTATTTATTTTATCGATTTTTATCCCGCCCTTCCTAAAAACAGCTCGGGGTGGCTAACAATTTTAAAACATAAAAATACAATCATAACATTTAAAACAATCATAATAATATTAAAACAGGGTTAGGCACACAATAAAATAATAAATAAGGGTAGGAGGAGATTAAAAAACCCTAACCCCCCCTCCCCAAAGGTCAACCACCGAGGTTTGCAGACGTTGAAAGGCCAGATCTTGTATGCAAACTGCACAAAAGCATATATGGGCTTAAGCAGGCCGCCAGAGCCAGACACTAAAACAAACAAGGTGCTCATGAGGGAAAATTTTACCAGAAGCAAAGCAGATCCCTGCTTATACACAAAGAAACTAAGGGGAAGGTGGATCTTTGTATTAATTTATGTCGATGACCTAATTGTATGCTTTGAGCAAGAAGGGGATGAGTGCGAAACAATGAGAGCTCTAAGTCAAGACTTTGAAACTAAGGACCTGGGTAACAGAATGCGTTACCTTGGAATACAAATTGAAAGAGAAGACGATGGAAGCGGTCTTCTCAACCAAAGAAAGGCAATAGAAGAGATGATAGAAAGTTTCAGCATGGGGGGTACAAAGGCAACAAATACCCCTATGGAAACTGGCTATTCAAAGGAGATCAAAGAACCGAGCTTATTGGTGCCAGACAATAAGCAATACAGAAAGGCGATAGGAAAGCTCTTGTACATTGCCACAATCACAAGGCCTGACATTGCGGTGGCAATAGGTATACTGTGTAGACAAGTCTCAGCCCCAACCCAAAGGAATTGGAACGCAGTGAAGAGGGTCTTACGGTACCTGAAAAGGACTGTGCACCTCAAGCTACAGCTCCCAGCAACTTCCATGTCAGACCTGATAGGGTACATGGACGCAGATTGGGCCAAAAATCTACCAGTGGGTACCTATTTTTGCTTGGTGGAGGACCGATCAGCTGGTGCAGTAGGAAATAAACCTCTCTGTGACACTTTCCTCGACGGAGGCAGAGTACGTGGCAGCGACACACGCCAGCCAAGAAGTTATCTGGTTGCGGCAGCTTCTGAATGATCTGGGGCAAACTTTGGACAGACCCACGCCGATCCTAGAAGACAACCAGGATGTATAGCGCTGCTGCAAACAGAATCAACCCCAGAACCAAGTACATTGATGTAAAATACCATTTCCTGAAAGTCTCACAGGAACAAGGACTCGTAGATCTGCAATACTGTCCTACTGAGGATATGACAGCGGATGTGTTCACAAAGCCACTAACAGGGGAACGCCATTGCAAGCTATTAAGAAGAATGAACCTAGTGGGTTTGACTAGTGACGGTTGAGAAGGGGTGTTGGATTTTGCAACAGTCACAAGTAAAAGCCTATTGCAAGCCCTGCAAGCTTAATATAGGGCTTGTCCTTGTAGGGGGAGGGTCAGGGGATGAAACAGGTTTTTTTTAATCCTTTTCTCTCCTCTCTCTGTCCTCCATCTTGTCCCATGCAGTCTGTACAGTATGGAAGCATGTCTTCTGCGTTCTTAGTAAAGTTCAGTTTTGAAAAAACTTCTGCTGTGTATTATTCAATAGAAAGCTAACTCTACAATAGTTCAGACACTGCAGCTGATGCAGAATGCGGTGGCTCAGTGCCTTTCGGGGACGAGCTGCTGGGAGCACATAACACTGGTACTCCAAAGTCTGCACTGGCTACCTATAGCTTTCTGGGCACAATTCAAGGTGCTGGTTTTGACCTTTAAAGCCTAAAGGTCCCAAACCCACCAGCTTTGGAATTCCCTTCCCTTGAAGGCTCACCTGAGCCCTAGTTTGAATGTCTTCCAGAGGCAGCGTAAGACCTTTTTTATTTGGCCAGGCATTCAAGGGGCAGACACAGATTGGGAGGAGGGTGATGGGGCGTTTTTAGTTTAGTGCGCTTTTAATTATTTATTTTACATTTGTATTTTATATGTGTTTTGTGAGCTGCCCTGAGCCTTTGTGGATAGGGTGGGATATAAATATAAATAAATAAACAAACGGTCTAGGTCCCATATATCTGAAAGTCTGCCTGCGCTACCATGTCCCATTGCAGCCCAGGCTTGCCCTCTTGCAGGTTCTGTTACCCTTGTCCACAGGATCAGGGTACGCAGGAGGGTGTTCTCAGTTGCTGTCCTGGTTTTTTGGAACTCCCTTCCCCAGGAGGTTCATTTGAGCTCAAGTCTAAGCATCTTCTGGAGCCAATGTAAAATATTTTTACTTGAAAAAGCGTTTGGCAGGTGGGGATAGAGTTTAGTTGGATTTTGGGATAGGGTGGGAGTTTTTATTGTCACGGTTTTATGAATTGTAAGCTTCCCTGAGCCCCTGTGGGAAGGGCAGCGTATAAATTTCAAACAAACAAACAATTGCTCTGGGGCTATAAGAACCTCAGCGTTTGACACACAGGCAGCCTGAGCTTGGCCATGGAGCCAATAAGGCCTGGTAAGGTCAATTCTGTGAGCTGGCCAAGGCGCTGAAGCCCTGAAGAGGGGAACAGCAAGGCACCAGGCTAGTGAAAGACTGAGAGGGAGAGACTGGCTGGGAGTAGGTTGTGATCTCATCTCAAGACGTGATTGAGGGCCAGCGGAGGACTTGCTGGTGTAAGAAGGTCCAGCCTGATGTTTAAGTGTGATATTGTATTTTTGGGGCCGTGCACATTCAGTGATAATAAATCTTCACTGAAAACTGTATGGCAGAGCACATTATAAATAAAGGGTAAAGGATGGTAGCCCTTTAAGAGAGACACAGCTGAGAGAGTCCAGGGCTATATAGGCTGGCTTCAGACTCAATAAGGGAACAGTTAGGAAGAGGCTGTGGAAAAGGACAGGCATTTCCAAGGAGTCTGACTGGACCCAAGCCAAAGCCCCAAAGAGGGCTGAAGGAAGCCCCATACTTAGATTACTTTAGATGGAGGCTTGAGAGGCTCACTAGGACAAACCCAGGACTGAGCAGAATGTAAATCAGGTGGGAACTTTTCCAAGCCTCCACAATGGACTTCTATTTAACGTTAATGTTTTGAACTATTGAGGGACCTGCCATTGTTTGGGATAAGGCCCCCCCCCCCTTGGTAGAAAAGATGACTGAGTGTGAAGGCCAGATCTAAATTAGGGTAACCCTGTGTGGGGCTGGGGCACAGCTGGAGTGTCTCGTTGTGTGGCTGGTGGAAGGAGCAAATTCTCTCTTATATAACCAAGAGGCAGCCCACGGCCACAGACTGTTTATTGATCTAGTTGTTGCTGTTTTGGAAGGCCTGCACCTGTGCAAAATGTAACCCAGCAGGACACATTGTGAGACACAGAAATACACTTACATATCTGAATCCCAACTGAATCAAACAAAGAGCAGATTTTGGCTCCCCCTTCTCTCATCCAGCCTTTACTAACCAGTACAATAAGGGCACCACATGGACACAGGTCAGTGTAGAATTTGTGGCACCTGGAATTCAGGTTTGCCAGTTAAGGATGAGAATGAAACCACTGTGTAGCAGGGGGTCTTCCAGGGCCACAAGGGGCGCTGGGATACCTTTGGGGGAATTAGCAGAACCCACTGCCACACCTAATCAGCCGGACTGTATCCCCCCTAAGAAAGGGTTTACACTATGTGGGGTACCCCTATAGGAGTCCCATCTTTGGCCTCCAATCTCCCCTTGTAGTCAAGGCCTACGCCTCCAATAGTGTATTCACAGAAGGGGTTTATACCCTTTAGGGTCCTCAGACCAGTCTTTTAGTGTGGGGGTTCAGCCTCACAAGGTCTGAGACCTGCAGAGTTATTAAATAGTCCGGGTGGCCTAAAATAGGCAGATCCCACCTGAGCTGTTCCATCTCCTGTTCCTCCAAACAGGTCCTGCAGATGAGGGTCCAGGGGGGGTCTCGCTGAAGAAGTTCCAGCAATGAGGAGGGAGCTGAAGCAGTAAGTTCCTTCTCCTACGGCCACCTTTAGCAGACTGAGCTCAGGCCCTTTATAGGCCCTGAGCATGCGCAGTTGCAATTGGCCTTACTGAGCATGTCTGTGTACTTAGACCTCAGAAGGCTTTCTGGGGCTCTACTTGTTGCAGAGTAATAACAGATTCACAATCAGTAAGGACAAATGCAGCTGAAGGTTTAACAAACAGAACTTTACTTAAGCTTTCTCAGGCACAGATCCTTAGTTGCATCTGACTAGTAAGAAGACAAAATGGAGACTGAGACAAAGAGAGGGAAAGGAAGAAGGAGTGGTTACACAAAGGAATTCAACTGCAAAACCCCATCTCCCTTCCACGTACACATAAACTTAGCAGCACCTTCTGGTGGCTCTATAGTCAATCACTGTTCTTAATACAGTAACTAACATATGGATGTTACATACACCAACACTACTGAGCATGCACCAGGACTTAGACTCCAGAGGGCTTTAGAGTCTCAACTGGGCATGCTCCAAGTTTGATGGCTCGTTATATAGCCGCTAGGCAGCCCAGTAATAGGGCTCCTACCGGCTCAGAGGAGTCACCCTATTACACACACACACACACACACACACACACACCTTTTTAGAAAAAGAGGGCATGTGGAGCAGCCTTGTATTAATGTAACTAGAAAAGAAAAGGGGTGGGGTCCTGTCCCACCCTCTCTACCAAGATTCCAGCCCTAGGACCCATACAAGCCGCCAGAAAGATCCCTAGAAGGTCAACAAACAAGACAATTCCCAGGGCTTTAACATAAATCGGTCCCAACAGAGTCCTTCAATGTCCCTTTTTATGGGATTGCTTCCATCCCTTCATGGGTTCTTGGTTTGGGTTACCATCTGTGGGCGTTAGGAGTCCATTCTATGTGACTTGCCTGGAGTCCAGCCACAGGTGTCACAAAAATATTGCTTGAAGTCTCTCCCTTGGGGTGTTGTTTTAACATCACAATCGCACCATGCACAGCCATATACTTTTCCAGGTAGGTCTGTAGGTGCTTCAGTTTTTCTAGCCTCAGGACAATTATTGAAGAAATTTTCCAAACAGTCTGCCATGTCCCTAATTTGGTTTGTATCAGAGGTGGTGTGCTCTATTGCTTCTGTCACCAAGTGAACTTCATTAGGGCTGTCCTGGTTACCTTCGCCAGACACGTCTGTAGTCTGGGTTTCCTGGGTAGCATAATGTGCACTCAGGGTGGAAATTCCTATATCTACTCTCCTCCATATCACTTGGAGCTCTTTGTCCAACCCGTGAATACTTTCGGTTTGGCAAGACTTTGCTTCTTGCAACCAGTCTGTCTCTGTGGCCTTCTCAGCTTGTAGTAGCTCTGTCTGACAATTCTTAGTACTTTGGGTTTCACCTGGTCCTGAAAGGGGCCTTTCAGCTCTTCCTGTCTGGTAAGCTCTTTAAGCCCAGCAATTTTGTGCTGTAGTGTTTGATCATATTAGGGTTTATGCTGCCCCTTTCAGGGAAGCCTTGAGCCAGGGGCATATTGCAGTTTTGCTGTCTAGGAGAGGCAGCGGTGTTTATAGGTTCAAACCGCTGTTGCCCTCCTCTAGTACCCCCCTTTGTGCTATTGGACTTTCTGGGGTTCCCAACCCATTCCTGTTGAAATGTTTGCCAGTGTCTCCCTATAATAGCTGGCCAGGGTAAATTGGGTATAACTCCCACCTTTAGGATGTATGCCGTCCCCTTTAGTTTTACTGGGACTCAAGCTAGAGGGTGTTCTTTCCTATCTCCATGGACACATTGTAACTTTAAACTATCTGAGGGGTTTATCCAGTGAGGTTGTATTAAATCTGCTCTGACTAGGGTTTGATTAGACCCGGACTCAAGGAGAGCCCTCACTGAATGGTTCCCTATAGTACTCCATCTAGCATACCTGTCTGGTTCAGCCTTAGGGGCGGCTATTTGATCTGTCAACACATACAGACCCCAGATGAGGTCAGTTTCCATAAGAGGACTCTCCCTTTGGATGTGACCAAGCTCACCACACCTGAACCATCTAACCCTAGTCATCATTCTATTAACATCTCCCCAGCTTGTCAGAATCCTCAGGAACCTCGATCTCAGGTCCAGCGTCAGAGGCCTGATTGTTCCCGCTCTCTTGTTGTGGGTTTTTTTGGGGACCCTTCCAGGGGTAACCCTTCTGTCTACTCTCCTTTTCCCCCTTTTTGTGAGTACCGGGAAGGTTTGTCCTCCCCTTCACCTTTTTCCCTTTGGGGACCTACCCCATAGCAGTTTGTGGAGGAGCTAAATTTACTGTCAGCAGAAAGGTCTCTGTAGCTTCAACAGCTTCGTCTACATCGTCCGGCTGTTGCCGACGTACCCACACCTGTAACTCTGAAGGCAGAGTACTCAGATATTGGTCCAAGACCACTTGCTCCAATATCTGCTCAGAACTTCTCCACTCAGGTTTAAGCCATTTCCTGGCCAAGTCTTTCAATTTACCAGCCATAACCTTTGGACGCTGCTCCCTAGTAAACGTATACCATCTGAACCGTGCTCTATAGGTCTCCTCTGAGATACCATATCTATCCAGGATAGCTGCTTTTAATTTGTCATAATCAGAGGCCGCTTGTTCATCCAGGGACTGCTTGTGCCTCTCCACTTAAATATGGGGCCAGTCTCACTGACCATGTGGCTTTGGGCCACCTAGCTGCGGTAGCTACCCTTTTAAAAGTCACTAAATATGTATCAGGGTCATCTGCGGCAGTCATCTTGGTTAATGACAGCCCATGCAGCACTGCCTCTGGTTTACTATGGCCTGCTTTCAAGTTAGAGGAGAGCGTATGCAGCAATTGATCTTGGTAGCCTTGAGCTTGCTGATGATGAGCCACTATCTGGGCTTGAGTCTGCTGTTGCTGTTAAATGTAAGTTAACATAGTGTTTTGTTGTTTCACTACTAATTACAGCAGATTCTGTACAGACAAGACCGGCTCTGCCTCAGCTACCCCAGGGGCCCTTTCCATGATGCAAGCCACTCTGAGGGGCTTCCTAACACACAATCGCTGCTCCAATAGGCAAACTCCAGAAGCAAAACAAAATGGCATCTCATCAAAAAGTGGCTGCTGAAGTGGGGTGCAGTTCCAGAAGACACCAACAGGTGGTGCTATTCCCACATTCTCCACGAGGTGCTGTAGCAGGGGGTCTTCCAGGAACACAGGGGGCACTGGGGTACCTTTGGGGGGAATTAGCAGAACCCCACTGCCATGCCTAGTCAGCCTCATCCAGGCTGTATCCCCCTAAGGAGGGATTTACACTATGTGTGGTACCCCTATAGGGGTCCCATCCTTGGCCTCCAACCTCCCCTTATAGCCAAGGCCTATGCCTCCAATAGTATATTCACAGAAGGGGTTTATACCCTTTAGGGTCCTCAGACCAGTCTCTTAGCGTGGGGGTTCAGTCTCACAAGGTCTGAGACCCTCAGAGTTATTGAATAGTCCTGGTGGCCTAAATTAGGCAGATCCCACCTGAGCTGTTCCATCTCCTGTTCCACCAAACAGGTCCTGCAGACGAGGGTCAGGGGGAGGGGGGTGTCTTGTTGGAGAAGCTCCATCGATGAGGAAGAGACTGCGGCTGAAGCAGTAAGCTCCTTTTCCTACGGCCATCCTTAGCAGACTGAGTTTAGGCTCTTTATAGACCCTGAGCATGCTCAGTTCCAACTGGCCTTACTGAGCATGTCTGTGTACTTAGACCTCAGAAGGCTTTCTGGGGTTCTACTGAGCATGCCCCAGGACTTAGACTCCAGAGGGCTTTAGAGTCTCAACTGGGCATGCTCCAAGTTTGATGCCTAGCTATATAGCCACTAGGCAGCCCAGTAATAGGACTCCTACCAGTTCAGAGGAGACACCCTATTACACACTGGCATTGCCAAATCCTCAGTACAACTGATCTGCGGGGTGGAGAGCTGCCCTCATGCTCCTGTCCATGGCTTTTCATTGGCCTGTATGCAACTGAACTGCATTGTTGTCACTTTAGGATTTACGAAGCACCTTGGCACATCCTGTAGGACAGAGATGGGGAACCATTCTTAAAATCAGTACAAGCTCCAAGGGCCACATAGAAGTTGGGACCGGGGCACTTAAGGAGTGCACTTGGGAAGAGAAGGGTCCAGATCATGGATTTGTGCTTTGGATCTGTCCCTATCCCTGTGTACATTCCCTTCTCTGTGCTCTCTAACCCAGAGTTCAGTCTTTCCGTGTTTGGGGGTAGGAACTGGATCAATGGGCCCAAACTGAGGAACCAAAAAGAGGCCAAATAAAAACTAGCCACAGACCACACTTGACTTCATGGCCTAAGCTTCCCCTCCCTGCTTTAACAGATGAGTAGCATCGTTGTCTTCAGTGAGGCTGTTGACTGGCATAAAACTAAAATTTTCAAACCGCGCTTCAAACATTCGGGCTAAGTGGAAAGGTGCGCGCTCACCGCATTCACACCAACCTGGAAGTGCGGGGTTCTTTAAATCGCACGATGCCGCCGACGCAGCTGTGCAATTTAAACACACGTCTGAATCCAGCCTAAGCACATGCCTTAACTACTTTGATGGGTACAGGCCTTGATTCTGTGAATGCATATTGTGAAGATCTTACTGAGAATGACTAACACCTCAGCCTTACAGCACTGGTTCCTAAACTTTCAAGTTTGCGTACTTGTTGAAACATTCAGTTCCCCTTCTTGAGGGACATGAGGATTAAATTATAGGGTGGCCATACCTCCCCTTTAAAAGAGGGTGCTTATGAAAAATACATGTTGCAGGGTTGCATTGGTTCCAGTGCAGCCCTGCACTATGTATTTTTCATAAGTATCCCTTTTTAAAGGCACGGTATTGCCACCCTATTAATTTACCGTGCTCGGGGTTGAACTGGAATCTCCAAGTTTTAACCAATCAGTTCTGGGTGAAGTGCTGATTTCTCTGGGTTATTGTGGCTTTAGGAATGGCATGGGATGGGACCACATCAGAAAAAGACTGTCCCTCCCCCCTTTCTGACACAGAGCACCATGATGTGGTGGCATGGCCATGTTGAGAAAGGTGAGAAATTCCCTTTGACCTGTCCCCTCCTGACACGACCCTGCCCTCTTTGGGTCAAAACCTTAGGGAAGGTAGCAACCCTAAGGATGGTTTATTTCAGAGTCGTGATAACAAACATAGGGGTTTCCCCCTTTTACTGCCCTTTGAAGCAGAACCATGTCTCCCTCCCAAGCACATCTAGTCTGAAAGTTCAGTTGCTTTCTCTCCCAACCTCAGGCTGGGCCTCATCCCAGTCTCTACCTGGTGGAAGGATTTCTCTATTTCTGGCAGAGCAACTCTTTGGCTTATTCTCCTTTCTCTGATTTCCTGATGACAGCCCCCCTCTTAACCCAACTAAGTCCTGGGCTTTTATGCTGACTGGGGCCAGCTGACTTTAATCAACCTCCTCTTTACCCAGGCGTAAGGAGGGACACACTCTCCCAGTTCTGCTAGTAATTCCCCTCAGCTGGAGTATTAGCCAGCCAGGAGTGGAGCTGAGCCCATTAACCCCTGGCAGGATCAGTTCACCCTGCCTCAGGTACAGTATGAGCAATGGTGGCATTAAATGGAGGCTGGAGCCCTTGGGGGGTTGAGTGGGTGCAGCTGGAACAAGAGCTGGTGCAGGGAGAGCTGCCCTTGGGAGAGCTGACTTTGGCTACTGACAAACTCATTGGCTCTCCTTCTCCCCTCAGGTATTTACACCAGGGCTGGAGCCCTTGGGCACCAGCCAAAGGGCATCACCAAAGGGTGTTGGCTGTTGCTGGGGCCGTTGGCGGCGGTGTGGCGGATGTAGCCATGCCTGTTGCCTTCTGTTGCTTCAGCAGCCCCTTCAGCTGGGAGGACATTGGTGTTGGAGCTGGGAAGGGCTCAGAAGATCTGTGGAAGGCCTTGGGGTCTCCACTGACACCCCTGCCGGAAAGCTGAAAACAGCTGGACTGTGCAGCAAGGAGAGGCCAAAGGCAGCCGGCGGACCAGTTGCACCGTAAAGGGGAACATCTTCTCACCCTCCTCACCCTCCAACAACAGACCTGATGGCAGGCGGTGGCAGCGGCAGCGATGAGAGCAGCAGGGCCAGGACGGGCCCCTCTAGGACTGTGAGTAGTCAGTCCCCGGTTCCATCTACCCCTTCCCTGGTTGGAGGACAGGGTGGGGCCAGCGCTCCAGCGGGGACTTCTGGCCCACCAGGGCCGTACCCAAGGTCCTTTGGGCGTGGCCCTTGGCGGGGTCAGGGGCGGTAAGGTATGGGGAAGAGTAATGTGTTTTTTAGACAGGGGTGAGGGAGGTTGGGGAGGAAATGGGAGGAACTGATATGGTTGGGGAGGGTATGGGGGCTGGTTTTTGGGGTACCCCTCGGTGGCAGAGAGGGGATGGGGTTGTGTGGGTGGGGGAGTGGGATGGGGACAGAGAGGGTAGGGTGACCCCCCCAGTGTGAGGGAGGGAGTGAGTCCAAGGGGGGTGATATTTGGCCCTCTGGTGGCAGGGGAGGGACAGGGGGTAGGGAGGTGGGGGGAAGGGGAGGAACAGGTTCTGCTGTCCAGTAAGACGGGGGGGGGGAAGTACCTGAGGAATAGGGTGGGGGGACTCCCTGTGAGAGAGGGACTCCTGTGGAGGGGTGGGGGAAATGGGGTGGGGGAGGGATCTCCTTCGCAGTCCTGGCAGGATGGCTGGCTAGGGGAGCCTGGGGGGCAGCCAGGGGGGTAGGCATTGCTATTGGGGTCGTGATGGGCCAGGGGAGATATGGTCTCGGGGGGGAGAGTGGAGGTGGTGAGGTGGGACAGGTACCTGGTGCATGTCCCGCTTATCCCTTCCCCAGCAGATGAGCAAGTGGATCTTGGTCAGGGGCCCTCGGCCCGGTTTTGGTGCTGTTGAATGCGAGGTCGGTGGCGAATAAGGCAACAACAGTCCAGGAGGTGATCCTGGACTGTGCCGCCAATCTCGTATGTATCACGGAAACCTGGCTGGACACTGAATCAGGGCCTATTCTGGCTGATCTTGTTCCGGCCAGGTATTCCGTGCAGCACCAGCTGTGGTTAGAGGGATGGGGGGGACGGTGTAGCTATGATTTTTGAGGAGAGGTGGTGTGTGAGAAGGTATCCAGTGTGGACGGCATTGAAGGTCTCCACCTTGTGTTTGATTTGGCAGGGGACAGTTGGGGAGTGCTGCTGGTATACCATGCACCTACCTGTACAGCAGCCTCCCTGCATGCTCTGGCAGAGGCTATGTCAGAGGTGGCGTTGCAGTCCCCCAGGACTATAGACTTCAACATCCACACCGACGCGGTGCTTGGGGGAGCTGAACATGAGTTCATGGCCGCCATGGCAACCATGGGCCTGTCCCAGAAGGTCAATGGCCCGACACATCTTGGAGGACATACCTTGGACCTCATGTTTTGCACTGGCCTTGAGGTGGGTGCTCCGTTAATGGGGGAGATATCAACTGTGCCCTTGTCATGGACAGATCATTACCTCCTACAGACCTCCCTTCTAGCACGTTTGCCCCGGCAGGGTGCAGAACCCTTTAGGATGGTCTGCCCCTGGAGGCTGATGGACCCGGTGCGGTTTCTAGGTGCTCTGGAGGAGGTACCCTCCAACCTTGATGACTGTCTCATCGATGACCTCGTCAAGCTACGGAACACCTTGCTGACGGAGGCCATCGATCAAACAGCTCCGTTGCCCAGGCGACGGCCCCACAGGCCCCCTTGGTTCTCCGAGGAACTGCGGGTCCTGAAGCAAGGGGCGACGGTTGGAGTGACGGTGGCGTCGATCTCGAGCTGAAGCCAACAGATTGTGACATAGAGCTAGTTTATGAGCCTATGCCGTGGCTTAGCAGACAGCAATTCTTTGCTGCCCTCATAGCGTCCGCGAAATCCCATCCGGCGGAGCTGTTCCGAGTTATATGGGGGCTGGTCAGTCCAGCTTCCCTCAACCCGGGGATTGAGTCATCTTCCGTCCGCTGTGACCTTTTTGCAGATTATTTTGTGGAGAAAATAGCTCGTATTCACCAAGACCTCGGTGCCGCACTTAATGTAGTGGAGGGGGTAGAGGCTGTAGAAGCCCTGGCTTGTCCGATTTTATGGGATCACTTTCAGTCAGTGACACCCGCTGATGTGGTGGAGGTGCTGGGGGCTGTTCGAGCCACTTCTTGTGAACTAGATCCGTGCCCGTCCTGGCTGGTTAAGAGCTGCCGGGAGACAATGGGGTCATTGCTGTCCGGGGTGGTCAATGCCTCCTTGCAGGAGGGCAGAGTGCCGGGCTGCCTCAAGGAGACGGCGGTACGGCCTCTGCTCAAGAAACCGTTTGACGTTGACTCCCCTGCCAGCTATCAGTCTGTCCCTAACCTTCCCTTTTTAGGGAAGGTTATTGAACAGGTAGTGGCCCAGTCTGTCTTTCATCTGGGGCATGGCACTGAGACAGCATTGGTGACTTTGATCGATGATCTGCGCCGTGAAAAGGATAAGGATCGATCAACCCTTTTGGTCCCATTAGATCTGTCGGCTGCATTTGATACCGTTGACCACAAGATGTTGGTGACACGCTGCGGGACAGTGAGAGGGTGGGCAGGATCGTTCTTGAATGGTTCTGCTCATTCCTGACTGGAACAACTCAGCGGGTGGTGCTCTGTGATAATGTTTCATCACACGAGATCTCTTGTGTGGGGTCCCGCAGGGTTCTGTTTTGTCCCCTCTCCTGTTCAATGTGTACATGCAGTCACTCGGAGAGGTGATCAGGGGGTATGGGGTGAGGTGTCATCTGTATGCAGATGACACTCAACTGTACCTCTCATTTTCAACCGACCCAGGCCCAGCTGTCTCGGTGCTTACCCAGTGTTTGACAGCTGTGGGGGACTGGATGAGGGCTAATCGACTGCGACTGAATCCTGACAAGATGGAGGTGATGTTAGTGGGTAAGTCGATGGAAATGACAGCCCCCTCAATTGAGGAGGTTTGTCCTCCACTGACTTCCCAGGTTCAGCGCTTGGGGGTACTCCTCGATGCGCAGTTCCGCCTGGATCTCCAGGTGGAGGCTGTGGTGAGGAGTGCCTTCCACCAGTTACATCTGGTGCAGCAGCTTCGGCCGCTGGTGTCAGTTCCAGATCTGGCCACGATCATCCATGCTTTTATCACCTCTCGGTTAGAGTACTGTAACGCATTCTACGTGGGGCTACCTATGGTGACGGCTCGGAAGCTGCAACTGGTGCAGAATGTGGCGGCCCGACTCTTGTTGGGACTGGGCCTCTGGGAGCACATTACCCCAGTGCTCCGATCTCGGCACTGGCTGCCAATAGTCTTCCAGGCCCGATTCAAAGTGTTGGTTTTAACCTATAAAGCCTTACATGGCCTGGGCCCTGCGTATCTGCGAGACCGCCTCACTCCCTGGGTTCTAGATCAGCCCCTGCGGTCGTCTTGAGCCCCATGTTGGAGGTCCCCCAGGTTTCCCGGGGGGGCACGCAGGACAGGGCATTCTGAGTGGCCACGCCGTGCCTTTGGAACTCCTCCCAGTGGGGCCCGTCTGGCCCCAGACCTCCCGGCTGTAAGACATGGCTGTTCCATCAGGCATTTGGAGAGGGAGAGGGGTAGGCGTGGGATGGTTGGTGGGTTGTGTTTTCCCCTGCTTTTGTTAATTATGTTTTTAAATGTTTAAATGGTTTTATATTAAATTTTATATTGTATTTTTATTGTTGTTAGCCTCTCTGGGCTGCCGCATGAGGGCGGGGTATAAGTATGTTTAAATAATAAATAAATGAATTCACCCATCTCCCCCTGCTTTGTCATAAAAGCCACATCCTGACAAACAGCAGTAAACCAAAGTAGTTATTGCAATGTAATTACATCACAGTACTTCACATTAATAGCAAAATAGAATTTATTTCCCAATGTTAGACACACACATACCCCACCCTTTGCCCCACCAGATGGGTGGGAGGGACTCTGGCTGTGCTGTCTTTATCCAGGCAGACACACACACAGCCTCCGGGTCTCTGCTGGGGAAAGAAAGTGGAACCAGATCCCCTTCCACTCACACGAACTATGACTTCAAAATACAATCTGAAGGCGAGTATGTACTCCTGATTTTTCAGTACGTACTTCTCTTTCTGCTCCACGATTACTTCAGTTTAGCACTCTGTTTGTGTGAATGATACAGAAATACAACTGAAGTAAGGCTCAGCTACATCGAAGTAGCTGTTTGTCAGAGCACGGCCTTTGGCCTGTTCTGAGAAGATTGCATTAAGGCAGGCATGGGAAACCTGAGGCCCCAGGGCCAAATGCAGCCTACTGCTAGTTTTTATTTGGCCCCTTTCCAGTTCATAGATCTGAGCCTGGATGCATTTCCTACCCTCAAGCTGAAAGGCTGAGCTCAGGGTAAGGGAGCAGAAATGAGGGCATGTACACAAGCACAGGGAATAGATCCATGGCAGAAATTCATGATCTTGACCCTCCTCTTCCTTCCTCCACCCTGAGTGCATCCCAGAAGCCCCTCTCTCCCCAACTTCTATGTGGTCCTTAGCTTGTGCTATTTTTCACAGCGGCCCCTAGGAGGGAAAAGGTTCCCCATCCCTGCATCAGGGTGCAACAGACAAGTTCACTTTCCACACTGATTCAACCCATGGTCTATTCTGGGAATGCTTTAAAAAAGCACTGCTTGAGGTGGTATTGTATGTGATGGGAACATCTGCCACTGTACTAAAGCCACCAATTCATTTTTCATAGACTATCCTACAGCCATGTTTGTTCATGGGAGTCCCTGAGGGCATTTTGAAAAGCAAGAGGATTCAGCATCTTTCACAATTATGTAATTGTATATGCCTATGTATAAACATAGCAAACAGAATGTTTCCAAACTTAGCTGAATGATGACATAAAAGACCGGGGATGACAGTGACCATACTATGATTGGTGTTTATCAAACAAAATATTGGCACGACTTTAGAAAGAGCCTTTCCTATCCTTTATCCTGACTACAATTACTAGACCTTTCATGTATCCCAGTGGTTCCCTAGTGATTCTATAGTGGGCCACCCATGGTCTTCAACTGATACCCTTTACTAGTGGAGTGTCATAATGTTAACACAGGGTTGCTAAGCTGTCACTGCAGAGGTATAGATATAGAACGGAAATAGCTCATGGTGAGGGCTATCTCAAAGAAGTCCACATAAGGAAGGTGGGAAAGGAATCAAGGTTTTGTGGGATCCAAAGAATGATTTAAAATCGTTGACTCTCCCTTTACATCTTAAACAACTGGCAACCATATGTGTAAGCAAACAAAGTTTTACTACTTTTCTCTAAAAGAGATCATACTAAAAGCTTTATTTTCTTGCCAGTTGGCTAAGGAGAGAACTAGGAACAATAGATTCAAGCTGAAATAATTTGCATTTATGATGAACACAAGGAATATCTACCTTGCATTTTCCTAAAAAAGAAAAATTAAACCCCATTTTTAATTAACTGATAAACTATTAATCAAATTTTTGCAATGTTAGGTGACACATTATTCATTTAGATAGAATGACTGTGAACTTAAACTAATCAAATCTGATTTGGTCACATATGCTTGATTGAAATACATTTTAACTAGCATATACAAAAAGAAAATCTTGGATTTCTTACCTAATCTTCAGAGTATACTGCTGAGTTAATAAGGGCAGGTTTTTTTTTTTTTAAACGAGACCACCATTTCTTAATCTGCATATCAAAATCAAGAGCAACTTAATTGCAAAACACATATTCCTGAAATCTAATCATTATACTGCTTTAGGGTATTTTATTGAAGCATGTTAAATTATGGACAGAATATTAATGATGAAGCTAATCAAACCCAATTAGTCACTTCTAACAATAGTCACATAAATATACAAGTCAGGTACTAAAGTACCGTAGGTATGATTTAAAAATTTTTAATATAAAATTTATGTGGTATTTATGAATTATATACTTGTTGTTTTTAATCTCAAAATCTAGGGCAGGTCATTCCAAAGAAAATGAACTGTTCTAGAAGACACAGAAGTTTGTTTCATAATATTTGAATTGGTATTGCTGTATTTTAAACATATAAACAATAAAGGTGCTCTACAATTAGGGTGACGGGCACATTGGTAATGTGTGGGAAAATAGCAGGGCCAGAATTTGAAATAAGGAAATGCAAAAACGAAGAAATGCTTGCATGACTAAACTGTTCAGTGTGCAAACTGGGTATTTGCTGGTACAAATTTAGCCTCTACACCCTCCTTTGCCCTTGTCGGGGCAGCTCGGCTTCTCTTGCTCCTGAGACCCACCCCCAGGCAGCCACCTCTAGGGAGAGTTGTACTACAAGTGCCCAAGAGACACATGTGGCTCCCAAGCTGCCATTTGCCCACCTCAAATAGTGCGCCCCCAGAGACTAATGGAACCAATAATTCCAGACCTCTCTGCAGGATTTATCCACTGACCTCAATGGCCTCTAGGGATGTGTGAACGTGGTTCGCATGTTCGGAGTTTGGACCGAACTCGGCCCGTTCAGATGACTGAACCGAACGACCAAACCGAACCCGAAGCGACCGAACCGAACTCGATCCGAACTCAAAAATGACTGAACATTTTGGTATCGTTTGGATGAATTCAGGTGGGAAAAACGTGACTGGCAGGTCCAGGGAGGGGGGGAAGCAGTTGAGGAGCAGACTTCCTGGCACCAGGGGTGGAGAGACTTAGAGTAGCAGCCAGCTGCCCAATCACCATCCCTTTTTTCCTCAGACCACTGGCTTGGCAGTCTGCGATTGGCCACAGACTAGGCTGCACAGAGCCAATGGGGCTTGTGGTAAGGCGGGCGCAGCAAGTAACAAAAGTCATTGCCCTTCCCCCCTTCCAATTCGTTCTGAGCTAGCCACTGATCCTGTCAGCAGGTGTTTTCAGAAGTCTCCCTCTCCCAGCAGTTTGTGTTCCTATTCCATTGCCATCCTCCTCCTATTTCACCCATTCCCACACATTTACCTCCATAGTTTCATTTATTTAGATTAGATTAGATTAGATTAGATTTAGGTGTTATTTTTATTTTTTACCTCTCCCTGTGTTCTTTCTCCCTCCCCTCCATTGAATCCTTCCCTCCTCCCACTATATATTCCATCCCTGATTCCCTTCCCCTGTTTTTGGATTTATTTAGAGTAGGATTAGATTGATTTAGGTTTCATTTCAGTTTTGTACCCCTCCCTGTGAGCTGTCTGTGTCTCCCCCCCCCATATATATGTATATATAGATAGATAGATAGATATTAGATAGTTACTATAGATAGATAGTTGTAGGAGTTAGCTTAGTTATAAAGATAGATAGAGATAGTGTATTGTAGTTATTCAGTTTTATAGTGTGTTTGTAGGACTAGGCCTTTGTAGATATAATCCATTTAGTTCCATAGATTTTAGAATAGTAGTTAATAGCAGTTAGAGTTAGTGTAGTATATATAATATTCAAATTTTGAATAAATAAATATAAATATATATATAAAATATTCCTCTGCATAATTTGGGAAGGAAAAATGGAGAAGGGAAGCAGGAGAGGCCGGTCTGCTGCCCGTAAGGCAGGCAATGGGGCACGTGGCAGAAGTGGTAGGCGCCATGCCAGCGGAGTGGCAGCAGGCAGCAGCTCAAGCCCATAATCACACCCCAAACTCCACAGGCCTGATTTTAGGCGACAGTCTTCCGAGGCTTCCAGCACTGGCACTAGCCGGGGGGTGGTTCGGCGGCGCCTCCTGCCAACGTCCTCCACTGCCACACAGGGCACTGGAAGGACTGTGGAGCAGGAGGCTGTGGCTGCAGGAGTAGGTGCTTCAGGGGCAGGGTCTGATGTTCACCATGGGCCACCATTGTCCCCCATTATTGAGGCGATCCGCAGCAGTCTAGGGGTGGTGGATCCCACCCCAGCTGCTAGAGGCAGGGCCCGATCCCCGGGCAATGACAGCAGGGAGAGGAGCAGCAGGAGCAGCAGCAGCAGCAATAGGAAGCACAGGGAGAGTGACAGCAGCATGGGCAGTCAATCAGCCTCAGGGTCCCAGTACTCCCCTTTGCAGGGGGGACATCACTCAGATTGAGGACAGCAAGGCAGACACTAGTCCCACAGAGGAGATGTCTGGAGCTGAGCTGATGGCTGTCCCTCCGAGAGCTGTGTCACCACCATGTTCTGCCCCTCCCAGCAGCGCTGACAGCAGTGCATCACCTGGTGTGGGCCAGAAGGCAGGAGGGGGAAAACAATCCTCCGTCTGGGCACATTTTCAGTTGGTGCGGGTGGATGATCCCAGGGAGGTGAAGTGCACTTTGTGCCAGAAGGTGGTGAAGTGTGGGCAGGTGCTCACCAACCTTGGCACAACTGCCATGGCAAGGCACCTTAAGGATGCCACAGCGCTGTGCTGCTAAGTGGGCAGGGAGGGGCAGTGGACACCAGCGGGTTCCCGACTGCAGCGGCCAGCCATCTGCCTCCATCAGCAGGCAAGCGTCCTGCCTCTAGCAGCAGAAGCTGTATTGCTGCTAGGGAGAGAGCAGCAGCAGCAGAAGGGTAAATGATCGCCCTGGATGGGCAGCCCTTCTCAGTGGTTGGGGACATCGGGTTCAGGCGCCTGATTGACTTCCTAGCCCCCCAGTTCGAGCTTCCGTCACACACCACCCTGAGTCGGCAGGTGGTGCCAGCCTTGCACAGGGGTTTAAAGGAGCAGGTGAGGGAGCAGCTGGCAGGAGCTGGGGGTGCCACCGTCCACTTCACCACATACCTGTGGTCGAGCAAGAACGCTCAGCATGCCTACCTGGTGGTGACAAGGCACTGGTGGCAGGACCCGGAGGCAGCATTTGGCAGTGGCAGGAGGGGTCCCAAAGCAGGGTATAGGTGGGCCCTGCTTCAAGTGGAAGTAATGGATGGTCCCCACACATCCCGGAACATCAAGGCAGCCCTGACCGCCATGATGAGGGAGTGGGTCATGCCAGGTGCACCCTTCACCAAGTGGTACGTGGTCACCGATAACACGGCCAACATATTGAGGGCAGTCCATGAAGGGGGGCTTCACTAGCATCCCTTGCACTGCGCACACCCTTCACCTGGTGGTCAGGGACGCTCTGGACTTAGGGGAGAAGGGGATTGAGGCAGGCACCCTTAGATACCTGATGGAGTGGGGGAGGATGCTGGCCGGTTTCTTCAACCGAAGCGTGAAGGGCAGCGACCTCCTCCAGGCGAAGCAGGCTGAGCAAGGCTTCCCAGTGCACCAGCTGGTCCAGGATGTGTTCACCCAGTGGAATTCGACCTTCCTGATGCTTGAGTGGCTTCTTGAGCAGAAAGCTGCCTTGCATCAGGTTCAACTGGGGATGGACAGCGGGGCACCTCCAGGGTACAATGGGGCAGAATGGGAGATCCTGGCCCATACGGTCTTTGTTTCAAGACCATTCCTGGACATGACGGAGACCATAAGCTCATTCACGGCCACCATCAGCCAGGTGACCTCTCTGGTCCAGAGTCTCCGCTTGAGGAAATTCTCCAGGGCTGGGATTGTGACCCTCAGGGCAGGAAGCTGGCTGATGACATGGTTAACCTGGTGCGGCAGCTGAAGGCAGGGCTGAAGGTGCGTTTTGACGAGCTCCTGCGGCGGACGGAATACGTCTTGCCAACCATGCTGGACCCCAGGGTCAAGGGCAGTGTGGCACGCCAGACACCCCTCTATGGCCACTGGAAGGGTGAGGTGGTGGAGAGGGTCCGGCAGGCAGAGCAGGCTCTGGAGAGTGCGTGGCAGCAGCAGCAGCAGCAGCAGCAGCAGCAGCAGCAGCAGGACACCCCTGGGGATGGTGGGAGAGGGAGAAGCCACCCCTTTCAGTCAGCGGGGTCTATCCCTGCCCCCAGCTCTAGTACCCCTATTGCCAGCACCAGCAGCTCCTATATGCAGGCCACTCTGGCGAGCATGGGGTCGTGCACAGCAGGGCAAGCAGCATGGCTGAGGGCAGTGGTGGAGGTGGTGCCCAGGCAGAGTTATCAGAGGGAGTACGACAGCGCCTCAGCAGCAGTGGAGACCTACCTGGAGGAGGAGCCATGCATTGAACCCAGCAGCGATCCCTTGGCCTACTGGGCCAGCAAGGCGAACGTGTGGCCGGCCCTGTCCAAAGTGGC
>QEPC01014615.1:2043833-2068330 GCA_003113815.1 Sphenodon punctatus | reverse complement strand
CCCCCCCCCCCCCGTGTTGATTCGAACTAAATGGTCGGAGGACTTGAAGGACAGGGTGATTAAATTGTTGGGATCTCCTCTGGTAGAGGGTATTAGGGCTGGAATTCAGGGACCAGGGCCAAATATAGTTAATCACTTTGATGACTTGATGGAACTCTTGATCCCGGTGCTTACCACTCAGGTGAGTCAGGTTAGGAGTACAACGTCTTCTAGCTCTTTTCCCCGATGGTTTGACTTGGAGTGTCATAGGGTAAGGACCCAGTTTCATTGTTTGGCTAGGAAAGTGAAGGCACACCCTTGTTCTTCCGTGAGGCTTTTGCTAACACACAAAAGGAAAGCTTATTATCAACTGTTAGGGGAAAAATTGAAAAGTGCTCAGGAAGTATTATGGGCCGATCTTATCAAAGCATCAAATGAACACAATTCGAGGAAATTTTGGGAGATAATCCATCGCCTCCCAAAGGGAGGAGGGCAAGGCCGAAATACCTCTCTCCCACCTGACGTATTGCAAGTCTTCTATGAGGGGCTTTTCTCCAAGTCCGGAGCTAGCCCCTCGGTTTTGGAGATTGCCCCCGTGGATAGGCCCCAGAAGTGGCAACCGGTAACGGTTGAGGAAGTGGTTGTTTTGATTGCTTCCCTTAAATCTGGGAAAGCCTCAGGTCCGGACTTTGTAACTCGGGAGCTCTTGAAGAGCGATCCGACATGTTGGGCGGAGATTTTAGCCCCCTTATTCACTCATATTAATGAGTTTGGCACCCTTCCACATTCTTGGCTGTCCAGTACGGTGGTCCCCATTTATAAAAAGGGGGACCCAATGAATCCAGGTAACTATCGGCTGATAAGCCTTCTGACCGTTGTAGCCAAACTGTACACATGCTTTTTGTTGATTAAATTACAACATTGGATAGTAAATCAGGAATTAGTCGAACCTGAGCAGATTGGCTTCCGTAAGGGAGTCGCGACCTCTGACGACATATTCGCATTGGCGGCTTTGATTACTAGGTCCATTATCAGACGGGAAACCCTCTATCTGTGCTTTGTTGATTTGGAGAAAGCATTTGACTCCATATGTAGGGAGCACCTTTGGACCAAGTTTCAGGCTTTGGATATCGAACCTAGGTTGCTATTCCTTATAATTAAGTTACACTCGGGGAACACTTTACGAGTTCGGGTCAATTCCCACGGTGTACTCTCCGACTCTGTTCAGGTAAAATCAGGTGTACGGCAGGGTTGCCTGTTGGCCCCTGCCCTCTTTAATCTTTATTTGAACAACTTGGTTCACTTCATGAAGGTGCATAACACACACACCCCAAAAATTGGTGATCATCAAATATCATTGTTATTATATGCAGATGACACTGTACTAATTTCTCAAACTTTAGTAGGGATGAGGCGCGCAATTGCAGCTTTCGGAGAGTACTGCCAGTCTGAGCTTTTGACAATAAATTTCATTAAAACAAAGGTATTAGTTGTGGGTCCTGGGAGAGCCCAAAAAAGTCATCGTTGGGTTATAGACAACAATCAGATTGAGCAGGTAAAGGTATTTAAATACCTTGGTGTGATATTTTCTGCCAATGGAGGCTGGAAGGTTCATTTTGAAGCTGCTCGAGGACAGGCCAAGAAATCTATAGCTGTCATTACGAAATTCTTTTTTGGCCAGGGGGGGAGGCTAATCCGCCCGGCTTTGCAACTTTTCAGGGCAAAAGTGATTGGCCAGCTCTTGTATGCATTCCCGATTTGGGGGCCGATGTTTTTTACCCACTGAGAGAGCCTGCAGAATATGTTCATGCGGACGATTCTGGGGGCGCCTCGGGGGACCCCACAAGCAATTGTCCAGGCAGAGACACTTGAATTACCTCTTAAAGTACATGCCACTCAGGCATTCTTAAACTACTGGCTTAGGAAGGTGTTATTCTCTTGCCCCAACGACTTGCTAGTGAACACCACTATTTCTGCAGGATTAGGGGTCAGCTGGATAGAAAGAACTATATGTGAGGTCTCCAAGTTAGGGTTCTCCCTCACGAATTTGGAAGCTTTGGGTTGGGTGACCTGTAAAAACCTAATCAAATGACGGATTTGGGATCAGGCTGCCCAAACTGAAAATGCCCTGAGAGAGACACAGCAGGTGTCATCTTATTATATTCCCTATTCTCCACAGATGCCCGGCCCCTATTACTCTTTGAATGGCAGGATACTAACTGCCATTTTGCTTTCTTTTGAATGAGGGCAAATGTGTTTCCCTCCGTAGCTCTGGAGGGCCGTTACGCAGGGATCCCATGGATACAACGAGTATGCCCTATGTGTTATTCAGGGGAGGTAGATACCCCCGAGCATATCATCTTGCATTGCCCTGCCTTGATGGACCCAAATATAAGTATTTGGGGGGATACCTTATGGATAGCGGCCCCCCTGGGAGTGTTTTGCAACCAATTGATTGCAAAACCAATTGATTCAGATTTATCCAGGGCGGTGGCCAAATTTTGTTGGGCAGTTATCCGTATCAGGTGCTTGTATTCTGATTTCCAACAGGAAAGTCCCGGATGACTCAAAGAGTGATAATGGGAGGTACAGAGACTAAACTGTGGGAAGCCGGCCGAATTATTTGTAGTTAGGCACGGCCTTGATTTATATATATATTTTCTTTCCTAGGGTTGTTGTAAATAAGAGTCATGAATTGTACTATCATTGTATTTAATTGTTTTATTTATGTGCAATGATTATGGCTTCGGCTAAACAATAAACATTATTATTATTATTATTATTATTATTATTTATTATGGATACTAAAGGCTGTCCATGACGGGGGCTTCACAAGCATCCCTTGTGCCGCACACACGCTCCATCTCATGGTGAAGGACGTTCTGGGCTTGGGGGAGAAGGGGATTGGGCCAGGCAACCTTAGCTCCCTGGTTGAGCGAGGGAGGAAGCTGGCGGGCTTCTTAAACCAAAGCGTGAAGGGCAGCGAGTTCCTCCGGGAGAAGCAGGCCGAGCAAGGGTCCCCGGTGCACATGCTACTCCAGGATGTCTCCATCAGGTGGAATTCCACCTTCCTGATGCTTGAGCGGCTTCTTGAACAGAAAGCTGCCCTGCATCAAGTGGAACTGGAGACAGACATTGAGGCACCTCCAGGGTACAACAGGGAGGAATGGGAGATTATCGGTCACACGGTCTTTGTCCTGAGACCATTCCTGGCCATCACGGAGACCTTGAGCAGCTCCACCGCCACCCTCAGCCAGGTAACCCCGCTGGTCTATAGTCTACACAGCATCCTGGATGAGATTCTTGCGGGGGGGTGGGATCGTGGCCCTCAGGGCAGGAGAATCTCAGATGAGGTGATTGACCTTGCGCGGAAGCTGAAAGCGCGGCTGAGTGCCTGCTTTGACGAGCTCCTGCACGGGGAGGAATATGTCCTGGCAACCATGCTGGACCCCAGGATCAAGGGCAGCATGGCATGTGAGACAGTGGTCTATGGCCTCCGGAAGGTTGCGCTGGTGCAGGATGAGCAGCAGCAGGACCCCTACTGCCAGCAGCTCCTCCTGTGTGCAGTCCACTCTGGGAAGCATGGGGCCCAGCACAAAAGGGCAAGCAATTTGGCTGAGGTCAGTGGGGCAGGTGGTGCCCACCCAGAGCTACTAGAGGGAGTATGATGGCACCTCAGCGGCAGTGGAGACCTACCTGGAGGAAGAGCCATGCATTGATCCCAGCAGCGATTCCTTGGCCTACTGGGCTGGCCACACCAACGTGTGGCCGGCCCTGTTCAAAGTCGCCAAGGGTATCCTGTCCTGCCCACCAACCAGCATCCCCAGCGACAGAGTGTTCTCCATCGCAGGGGACATTTGCGCCCCGTACCTCCTGAGACTGGGGGCCAAGTTGGTGGAGCAGATGCTGTTCCTGAAGGTGAACCTTCTGCTGCTGGGATTCCCCGAGCTGCCTCTGGAAAAGGAGTGATGGTGCAGTGGCACGCACCATCCCATACCAGGGGAAGTCTTGGGATGGGGCTCCTCTCCTCCTCCATCTGGGCTAGGGCTACTGCTCCTGTGCTGCTGAGGTGCTGTCCCTCCCTCCCAATGCCTGACACCTGCCCTGCCTCTCTCTCTCTCTCTCTCTCTCTCATAGTACACCGCCTCAGTCACCTTATCTGATTGACCTCATGGCCTCCGCAAGGTTGCGCTGGTGCAGGAAACAAACTATAAGCCTGCGAGTCGGCTTATGGCTACACGATCTCAGCCCGCCTATGTGACACTGACTGGCTCTCGCTCTGTCGCGCTGCACAGTCTTTGCTAGCCTATCTGAGTGCCCTGCTGCCAATGTCCCAGCCTGCCTGCGCTACTGCCTCCCATGCCATGCTGCCTGCCTGCCCGCCCAGGTGCTGCCAAGCTCAAAGTCTGCCTCAGCCCACCTTCCTGCCTCTCATGGCAAGGTGCCTGTCTGTCCACCCAGGTTGCTGCCGAGAGAGAGAGAGAAATAAGAGAGAGAGAGAAAGTCCAACCACTGATTGAAGGAGAGACAGACACGATCCCACCCATGCTGTCACCTGCACTATATGGCCACATTGGCCAGAGAGAGAGAGAGAGAGGTTCCCAGCTAGAACGAGGGAGATGGGGGTTAGAGGGGAGAGGTAGGTATATCCTGGCTGCCACCAGCCAGAACCAGGAAGAACTCCCATCTGTGCTCATGCGCCCATTAATGCCCATTGCCCACATCCAGCACACAGCAAACCTACCGTAATGTGCCTGCCTGCTTGCCTGCCTGCCTGCCTCTGTGCATCCCTGTACCTGCTGCCCTGCTACCACCTATAGCCTGATCGAATGAAGTGTGCCCCATAGGCTTTAGGCTGTCATTCCACTATCCCTGTTTCCATCATGCCCGCCCATCCCAGGAACCATCAACGAGATTCTGGGACCATCATTCCAGTCACTGGGGGCTGCATTCCATTCCACTGCATCCAGAAGCCCGGTGCCTGCACGCCAGCCTGACCCCCCTCCTCCCCCAAAGCCTACACCTCTGCACCCACCTACAGATGTCCGCTGAAGCTGCTGAAACTAAAAGCCCCTCTGACCACCAGCTCCCGCCGCCTGCTGTCCGCTGCCAAGGAGCCTGTCTCTCTTTCTCTCTGTCACACCCACCCACACAAATACAAGCCCTACACCTCCTGGGGGGCTTTCTGATAGTTGAGACCCTGCTGCTGGCACAGCACATCTTTGGGTTAATAACTATGCTACATGAGGTGGGAGGTGCTGCTGGTAGGGATTGACAAGCTGTATGCGATTCTGCCACCTGCCAGCCAGAACTTCAGCACATAGGGATAAAAGATTGGACAGGTCAAACGAAGTTAGTAACATAAATTTAACAACTTTAATTAAAACTATTTACATAACAAGAAAAACAACAACAACAACATCATTTTATAAAACAAAAGCAAACATGTAAAGGAAACTTATTCAAATCAAATCAAATACTTTATTATATTCGGCCACATGGCCATTACAAAAGTAAAAAAGGTTCAGAACCAAGGAACGTACCCATTGGTCAGCAATAAACTATTCCAAACATAAAAAACATAAAAAACATATCACAAACAAAACATATCAACCCATACCCATACCAGAAGTTGCTAGTTTTAATCGGGCTGCAGCGCATCTACATGCAAAAATGGCTACCTGCTTGGTCCTGACAGGATCCTGGTCACCCAAGAGAAAAATTAACTTCCTGGTGTCTGTCTAGTCCAGTCCCATGCCTATACTCGCCCAAAGCCCTCGGCGAGAGACCTCATGCAGGGGGCAAGTCAGCAAATAATGGCTTAGGGTTTCGACATCCGTTCCACATGGGCAGCCCCTCTCCTCCCACGGAATCCCCTGTAATCTTCCCAGGAGGACTGAGGTTTTAACTGTCTGTAATCTCAACGAGCTGTATCTATATTTCAAGACAGGATTAAGCTGGGAGTATAAATAGGGGGCCCCAGTCCGTGGCGGCAAGATGTACTGATAGAACGGGGCCGCCCTTGAGGATACAGCCATGGCCCTAAGGCATTGCCTGTCAATGTCCAAAATACGGAGTTTCAATAAGTCAATCACCAGCCTACTAGTGGCATACTGGAAGAAGGGTACAGAAAATCCCAATTTAGCCAAATGGCTAGTCACCCCCTTATACCCACTTCTTCCACAACCTTCTCAACCCATGTACGTTCAAGAAAAGAGCCTTCCGGCGCATTACGCAGATTGGCCCAGAATGACAATAATCTTATGTCCGCCAGCGCTGACAGAGAAGGACAACCTACCTCTGTCAGTACCATGGCCGAACTTGTAGCTTGAGGACATTTCAGTATTTTCCTCCAAAATTGGGTGATCACAGGCTGCAAAAACTGAATCACCCCTTCCTCTATTCCCCATACATGGGCACCATATAGCAGACGTGATAGGATCTTTGTCTCAAAAATTTGACGAGGGACCATTACTGATGGTTGACCGTGAGTATAAAAAAAAGTATGATGGCCAAAACCTCCGGGGCAACCCCCTCCTTCACTGCCCGCGCCTGGGGTAACCAAGAACAGGACTCAGACATCCTCACACCCAAGTATCGAAAAAAGCGGACCTGTTCTAACTGGTGCCCTAAAAGAGACCAATTCTATTTCCTACCATTTCCACCGCTTACCATAATTTTGGTTTTCCATAGTTAATTTTAAGGTGCTTTAGCTGGCATCTAGCCTGGAAATCTACCAGAGCCCTACGAAGCCCCACTCTAGAAAGAGAGAGCAAAGCAGCAGCATCTGCATACATTAGCAAAAAGAGCTTTCGCCCACCCACTGAGGGTGGATGATACCTCCCAATATCTTTATGCTCCATTATCAACGAATTAACATAGATGTTAAAAAGCAGAGGAGCAAGCAGACATCCCTGTCTAACTCCCCTAAAAGTTTGGACCGAGTTGAACAGGGTTTCCCCTAGAGGCATCCTGACTCGAAGGGCGGTCTCTGAATACAGAACTCTAATCAGGGCAATCAGCTGAGGGTCGACCTTAAGGTGTATCAACACATTCCATAGTTCTATCCTACTGACTGTATCAAATGCCGCTGATAAGTCCACAAAAGCAATAAACAGCTTCTGCTTGCGCCTTCGATAGTTAGTCATTACATGATGCAGAATGAAAATCTGTTCTCCAGTCGATTGTTTTTCCCTGAATCCCACCTGCTCATCTGCCAATATGTTTTGGGAGACACACCAATCCTGCAGACGGTGTAGAAGGAGGGCGGCATATATCTTAGCAGCCACACAAAGCAGCGTAATGGGCCTATAATTATTGGGGTTGGATTTATTCCCCTTCTTAAATATAGGTACCACCGTCCCTACTTTCCACAGATCTGGGATGGTCAAGGTGTTACTGATTAAAGAAAACGTATTTGCCAATGCTCCCACACCCCAGTCTGGAAGGGCTTTGAAAAACTTGCTTGGTACAAAATCCGGCCCCACTGCTTTCCCCCTCTTAAGTGTATTAATCACCAACTGAACTTCCTGTGGCGAAATAGGATCCCACTGTGGGATATCTTTATCCCAAGATAAGGACTCCTCAATCCCCTGCTCCACTGAGGCAAACAAGGTCATAAAATGGGATACCCAAGTAGTGGGGGGCACAATTACCTCTCTTACCAATTCCCCTCCGTTGCTTTCGACCATTCACCAGGGCCCAAAATCGCTTCCCATCATTTCTCTCCACAGCTTCCTGCAGCGCTTCCCAACAAGCTTGGAAATAGTTGCCTTTCTTTATTTTCAGAAGTGATTTATAGTAATTCCTTAAATCCTTATACTGTTGGTATAGTCTATTTTCTTTATTAAGATGTAATCTCTGGGCCAACTGTCTAAGGGTAGATCTAATCCCTCTACATTCCGCATCCCACCATACCAGCATCTCCTGGGATGAAAATTTTTCCCCCCGTCCATAGGGGGAAAGCTGCTCAACTAGCTGTTCCCAGGTTGCAATAGCCTCTCCCACAGAGATGGCCATCTGAAGTAATTTAAACCCCTTCTGAACCTCCAGGCAAGACAAAAACTTGTCAACACCCTCAGCAACAGATGGAGTCCATCTACGCAACTTCACTAGTAATTCTGTACTCTTATTGCCAAACTCCACCATCCTCCGACTTTCCTCAGCATAATTTAGAGCAGGAAAAGAAAAGCCCACCTGGATCGGGAAATGATCACTCTGATGTTGGTCTTCCACTAGTAGATATGATACAAACTGCCCCATCCTCTGTGAACCAATGGCAAAGTCAACTACGCTACTGCCAAACGGGTCCACATAAGTCAGGCAGCCCTGCTCATCCCCCCTAGTATCAAAAGAGCCCATTCCAATATCAATCTGTACAATCCCAGACCCACTAAATTAATACCCCGATCCTGCGAGACCCTACCAAAATTACAATCGTGGGCGACATAGGACTCGTCCCCTACACCCAAGCTAACATAAATAGCCTAACATAAAAACCCATTTGATAAAGGTCTGATAGTAAAGCAAATTGAACACCCATCCTCCTGGAAGGGAGGCATCGTATATTGCCCCTCCGCATCCTTCAGTTTAACCATAAGAGGGGGATCATTCCGAGATGCCATAGGAGGACACAAGGCACCCTTCCACTTAATACTAGGAAGTATAGAAAATGATGTCAAACTTCCTTTTCCCCCCTCATCTTGTGTCTTGCCCCTAGTCGCCGATAATCCCTTAGCAGGAGCCTGGGACCGTCCTCTAGGTGAGCCGTGAGGAGTAGTTTCTAAACATGGATTAACCCCACATTCTCCCCCTAGCCACCCCCTTTGGACCGCATCCATAAGTTTATCCAGCTTCTGTTCTAATACATTAATGCGCCCAAAGGTGCACTGTGTAGTCTGCACTGTTAAAGTGCAGTGCCTGGCCAGGAGATCAGCCGTAGATAGGGGGCTTGCCACCTGGAGCCTGGAGCTGGCGTCCGTGGCCCCTGCCCTTCCAACTGCACCCTCCATGGCCATCAGCCGTAAATAAAGGACCTCCTTGAGATTTATACTGATTATATACCAGTCCTCCCTCCTCCCCTGATGAGCCAACATGATGGCATGGGGAAGTAGACCCTGGCCCATTAGCCAAAAGATTATAGTGATCGGGCATAGAGAAAAAACTATCAATTTTCCTCTGTTTTTGGGGGGGGACTGCAGCCTTGTCAGAGGGGGACCCCTCTTACTTTTAGGGTGCATAGTTCACAAAACCCCCAGCCAACAACCCAAGCAAGGAAACCAAACCACAAATCCCCCACACCCACACTCCTTCACTACCCAACAGCGTGAGGAAAAGTAAAACAAGACCCCAAACAATACTGCTAACAGTCACAGTCTTCTACCCCCGACACAAGGGATGCAAGCTGAAAAGTCTCTGTGCTCCTGCTCTGGGACTCGCCGAAGGGCTCGCAAAAAAGCACGTCCTTGTGCATGCAGTCCTTCGGCTAGCAACCGAGGTGCGTGCCGACGGCGCCGATGTAGGTCAACCGGCCCTCTTGTTCTGTTACAGGGTTCCGACTCTGCCCACAGCCCCTGGAATCAGCTGACAGGTAGGTAACAGTAATTGGCGGCTGAAAAACTCCCCACCAAGGAAACTTATTAATTAAACTAAGAGTCTCTGCCACTGCGCCTGTCCCACGGGAATTGGGGGAAAGGCAACAGCTGTTGTGGGGCATCACAGTGCTGCAGGCTGGCCACCCAGGACTCCTCCAGCTTGAAGCCGTGGCCCACGGAAAACTGCACAGCCTCTGCCACGTCCATATGCCACCTGGAGACTGCCTGGTGGTACATTTGCATGCGGTCCAGCCCAGCGGAGACATACTGCCCGTATGCCTCCACCTTCTTCTGCTTCACCTGGACCACCTGCAACTGCTCCACCAGGTGGTTCTCCATGGCGGCAACAGACCACTGGACCTCCGCCACAAAATCCCGGGTGGGCCACTGGAAGTTGGCCCGAAGGGCCTTGACCTCTGTGTTCTCCCAGGGCCCAGGGGTCTACACGTCGGGGCTGGAGGGGGGGGAAGGGCTTATATGCCACCATTTGCGGGTTGCCTTCCCCCCCTTCTGGCGCTGAGGCTCCATGGCTGCCACTCCGGACTCCTCACCCTGCCGCCTCACTCTCAGGTCATGGATCCGCTCTATGTAGTTGATGAGCCCCAACGTGGTCCTCTCCCTCTGCTGGCGGAAAACTTTCTTGCAGCGCTAAAAAGAGCAGAAAAATATAGGAACATAAGAAGTGCCATACTGTGTCAGACCAATGGTCTGTCAAGCCCTGCCTGCATCCTGTCTCCACAAGTGGGTGGACTGGGTGGCCATCCAATCTCTCTCTGCAGGGGACTTCCATTCCTAACAGGTCATAGGGCAATTCATTCCCTGTTGTTCCAGTCCTCGTGCCATACCTTGCATGTGGCGATTCCATTGCCCTTGTTGTAGAGCCTCCAGATATCCGACGTCTGGCGCTGGATGACTGGGGGTGTCACTGGCTGTGGCAGCGACCTCTGCCTAGGAGGTCCTCCGAGTCCTTGGCCTGGTCCTGGCAGCAGCTCTGGGGCCGGCATCCAATTCCTCTCTGAAATGGGAACACATTAAGAACACCAAAGTAATATCATGCATTTATGATGATGCCTCTAGTCCCCCCTCCTTGGGGTGCTAGGGATTGCAACTAGAAAGCATGTGCAAATCCTGTCCTCCCGGGGGTGCTAGGGGATGCTAGAGATTGCAACTAGAAAGCCCCTGGCTGGCACGTGCAAATTCTGTGCTCCCTGGGGTGCTGCTTGGGACGGCAATGGAGAGACCCTGGCTGTCTGACACGTGCAAGTCCTGCCCTCCTTGGGGTGCTAGGGATGGCGATGGGAGATGTGACCCTGGCTGGAGGAAAGACCCTGCCCTTATTTGGGGGTACGTAGGGAATGGGATGGCAACTGGAGAGTGGAGACCCTTGCTAGCCTGGCACATGTTTGGGTGGGGGTGCTGTTCATGCCAGAACCCCCCACACTACAGTACCCTTTCTCTCTGTGGCAGACATCCACTGCCACCCGCTGATGCCCACTGTTTATGCCTGACTGATGCCCACCACCCATGCACCCACCCGCACGCCAGTGAGCTCGCTCTAACGGATAGAGCCTTTCTTGTCCTCAAAGTAAAAAAAAGTTTACAAACCTGGCAGCACCTCCTGAGCCTGCTGCTTGCTCCTCATCCAAGGAGCTGGATACCACCACCATATGGGATGGGGCAGAGACCTCTACCTCTACCTCCTCCTCCTCGACTCGCAAGTTGGCCCCCAGCTGGGTGATCAGAACTGCAGCCTTCTTCATTTTTATTTTTTTTAAACACACACCCAAAAAAGTGACCCACAACACATACCAAGACTCACCAACCACCCAAACATACAGTACAGCCAAACCCAACACAAACACAACCAAAACACACAAACCGAACAGCCACCCAGTCAAACACACACTCACTCATCACACAGCTCCGCACACACTCGAATTTTCGGTTTCCGGCGCGATTACGGCTTTCCGTGCTCTCGCAATTATTTTTTTCTGAATGGCTGAACCCGAACCCGGTGAACCACCCAAATGAACGAACCCAAACGTACGAACCGAACGCAGCCGAACCGAATGGTCGAACCCGAACCACGATCTGTTCACCCATCCCTATGCCATGCTGTCTGTCTGCCCGTCCAGGTTGCCAAGCATGAACCCTGCCTCAGTCTGCCTGCCTCTCATGCCACGCTGCCTGTCTGCCTGCCTGCCCACGTGGCCGAGATCAAAGCCTGCTTCAGTCTGCCTTCCCATGCACATGCCATGCTACCTATCTGCCTGCTCAGGTTGCCAAGCTCGAACTCTGCCTCAGCCTGCCTTCTGCTCATGCCAAGGTGCCTGTCTGCCTGCCCTGACAACCCTGGGTCATGTGCCCCACTGGCCCGGTAATTGCACTGCTGCTGTCTGCTGGTCCATGGGTGCTCTGCCCTGGCAAATCCAAATGTGCCCATGCAATCTTGCTGCTGCCACCTGCTTCTGTATGGGAGCTCTTCCCTTGTAAATTCTACCATCCTGGCTCCATGGGTGCTCCGCACAGACAAATCCTGATGCTGCCGTCTCTCTGTTCCACGGGTTCTGTGCCCAGTCAATCCAATGTCTGCTGCTGCTGCCAATGCTGCCTCTGCTGTCTGTGCCACGGGTTCTGTGCCTGGGTAATCCGATGTCCTCTACTGCTGCCAATGCCACCTCTGCTGTCAGTGCCATGGGTTCTGTACCCGGGCGATCTAATGTCTGCTGCTGGTGGTGGTAATGCACATCAACCATTTGCTTCTCAATCTTGTAGATGGCCATAGTTCGGATGAGTGTGCCAGCAGCCGGGGGCTGGGTGAACACGAGATTCACCACTGGGCAAGGATTGCCCAATTTTCAATAGAGTTTCTTGAGTTTGGTTGAGTACAACCCAAGCCTGCGACACCCGGCCAAGCAGGGGTGCCAGCCACCAAGCCCTGGCCGGGCCTCTGCTCCACCAATGCAAGCCAGCCTGCAATGCCCAGCAAAGCAGGGGTGCCAGCCACCAAGCCCTGACCAGGCCTCTTCCGCTGCTCCACCAATGCAAGCCAGCCTGTAACGCCTGGATGGGCAGGGGTGCCAAGCGCAGTTACTGTGCCCTGGTAATCCAATGTTTGCTGCTGCTGCTGGTACTGCATGTCAGCCATTTGCTCCTCAGTCTTGTAGATGACCATAGCTCAGATGAGAGCACCGGTGGACGGGGAACAATGGGGAGGAATGGGAGATCCTGGATCACACAGTCTTCATGCTGAGACAGTTACTGGCCGTGACTAGTGCTCGCCTATCTTTTAGGACCGACTGACCAATGTTCAACGACTGTTCACATGGAACCCTTCCCCACTTCGGCCTTCAAAGTTCTCCAGCCACTCCAGCCCCAGGACCCACCATCCTGGGGCCTATGTTCCAGGCAGGGAGGGCTGTCATTCCACTTCATTCAGAAGCTTTCACTCTAGCCCCAGGACCCACCGTCAGGGTTTTGGGGTCATCATTCCACTCACAGGGAACTGTCATCCTACCGTATCAAGAAACAGCCACTCCAGCCCCAGGACCCAGTGTCAGGGTTCTGGGCCCTACATTACAGGCATGGGGGCTGTCCATCCATGTCATCTAGAAGCTGCCACTCTAGTCCCAGGACCCACCGTCAGGGCTCTGGAGCCATCATTCTGCTCACAGGGAGCTGTCATTCCACTGCATCACATCCAGCCACTCCAGCCCCAGGTCCCACTCTCAGAGTTCTGGGGCCTATGTTCCAGGCAGGGAATAGGCCCGGCCAGGGTTTGGTGGCTGGCACAGCACCCATACAGGGCCAGGCATTGCAGGCTGGCATCCTACTAGCCAGATCTCAACCAAATCTTCTGCAAATTGGTCAAGTAGCCTTGCCCGGTGGTGATTGACATGGCCAGTCAGCCACCACCCTGTCTCTTATACACATCTAGATGTGTATAAGAGACAGGAACTGGAGGCCTGCTGCTGCTGCTGGGTCTCTGACGGCCTGCCATGCCACCACGAGCACCTCCAGGGGCCAAGCGCCGATCCTGCCTGCCCAGGCAACCTGGGGTGCCAAGCACCAAGCCTTCCCAGTCTCTGCTGCTGCTGCTGCTGGGTCTCTGATGCCCTGCCATACCGCCACAGGCACCCCTGGAGGTCCCTGGAGTGCCCCAAGCCTCATGACAGTCCCAAACTCCACCAAAAGTTCGACCAAACTGAATTCAACCGAACCAAATGACCGAACCCAAACTCGGTTTTCGAACCAAACGACCGAACCTGAACTGAGTTTTCGAACCGAATGACCAAATGGCCAAACATCCAAACCCCGTTCTGTTCTCACATCCTTAATGGCCTCCCTGTTGATGCCTTGGTTGTTTTGTGGTATCGAATTTTGACCCGGGCTATTAACACGGTGGCACACAGGTGTCGTTCCTCTGTGGTGGCAGCACAGATCTCCCTGGTATAAGAAGGACCTGAGGCTGCTGAAGCAAGAGCATAGGTGCTTGGAGCGCACGTGGTGCTTGATTCGTGCCAAAGCTGACCGACTGCAGCAGCATACACTGTTTTTAAGGGACCATGTCATGGCTGTGGCAGTGGCAATGAAAGCTTCCTTCATGGCCACAATAGCATCTGCAAAGTGCTATTCAGTGATGCTCTTCCAGGTGGTGAATAGATTATTAAACTCTCGCTGTCTCTGTCTGGAGTTAGAGGCATTGGCTGCTCGCTGTGATGAGTTTGCCACCTACTTTGCAGATAAAATTGCTCATATTTGGCTCGACTTGTGTGCTGCTACTTTGAGTGCAGGGTCAGAGTTTGGAGTTGAGGAGGCATGGTCTTGTCTGGTTTACTTGGATCAGCTTTGATCAATCTCGCCCACCAATGCAGAGGATGTGCTTGGGGCGGGGGGGCGTGTGCAACTGACCAGTTGTGAACTAGATCCATGCCTGTCCCGGCTGGTGATGTCTGTCCTGACATAGACCCCTGTCACTCAGGTTTTTGTTCTGGGCATGGCACTGAGACTGCACTTGTGGCCTTGATGGATGATCTCTGCTTGGAAATGGACAGCGAATTTGTACCCTGTTGATTTTGTTAGATCTGTCAGTGACCTTTGATACTGTTGATCATGGCGTGTTGTTGACATGGCTGCGGGATCTGGCTGGGGTGCACAGGACCGCTCTTTGGTGGTTATACTCATTTGTAGTTGGGAGAACCCAGAGCATGGTGATGGGCGGCGGCTTGTCGTCCCCTCAGGGGCTCCAGTGTGGGCTTCTGCAGGGTTCCATCTTGTCTCCATTCCTGTTTCATGTGTATCTGAGGCCCCTGGGTGAGTTCGTTCAGATATTTAAGTGAGGAAATGTCAATATGCTGATGACACTGAACTCTATCTCTCCTTTTCATCTGACCCAAGTCCTGCAGTCTCGGTGCTTACCCAGTGCCTGGCTGCCACTGGGGACTGGATGCAGGCGAGACAATTGAAGATCAATCCAGACAAGACCAAGGTGGTGATGGCTGGCTGGTCGTGTGATCTGGGAAATGTAGGAACCCCTGTTATTGATGGGGTCCAGCCACCTTCGGTCACTCAGTTTCACAGCCTTGGGATACTCTTGGATTCACTGTTGCACCTGGATTGCCAGTTTATGGCAGTGGCCAGGAACACTTTTCACCAACATCATCTGGTGAGAAGACTGTGACCTTTTTTATCCAATTTGGATTTGGTCTCCATCATCCATGCCTTCATAACCTTGAGGCTAGACTACTACAATGTGCTCTACGTGGGGCTGCCTTTGAAGACTGTTTGGAAGCCTGACATGGTTGGTGGCCTGGAGCACATTACACCAGTGCTACAGAGTCCACACTGGCTGCTAATAGCTTTCCGGACACAATTCAAGCTACTGGTTCTAACCTATAAAGCCTTAAATGGTTTGGGCCCCAGGTATCTGAAGACCACCTCCTTCCTTATGTCCCTTTGTGGTCCCTGAGATCAGCCAGGGGCACCCTCTTGCAGGTGCCATCTCCCTGTGATGTTTTTATGACTAGGGCGCGAAGGGAGGCATTCTCGGTAGCTGTTCCACAATTATGGCGCTCCTTCCCTATGGAGATCCACCTACGTCTGAGCCGGCTTATCTTCTGGAAATGATGTAAGACCTTTTTATTTGGTCAGGCATTTGGCAGGCAGGGATAGGATGGGATGGGATTGGGTGGGAAGTGTAGGGGTGGGTTGGGTGAGTTATTAAGGTTTTTTTAATTGATTTTAATGACTTTTTTATTCCTGTTTTTATTATTTTAAGCTGCCTTGAGCCTCTGGAGGAAGGGCAGCATAGAAATATGACTAAATAAATAAATAAATAAAATGTGAAAAGTCTTGTGGCTCCTGATCTTGGGAGCTTTGCCCACCCCTGTCCTGGTGCCTTCCTCCGTAATAATTCCTGCTCCTCACCAGACAAACAGAATAGCTATGTTCAGGAAAATCCTTGCTCCCCTTGCTACCTCAAATTGATTATTCTAGTATCGTCCCTGAAAGAGAATGGAACAGTACAGTTATAAGTTTATATTTGCACTTCCCTATTTAAATCCTTATGTTTTCAGTGGGAATTACTTAAATTAAAGATTCATAGATTTGACTTTAATGCTTAATAAATACCCTTTGATAGGGCCTGCAGCTCCATCCAGGTATTGGATTAGGTGAAAAAGAGCCAGATAACATTTACCTCCTAAAAGGGAGGCTAATTTTTAGTTCTGTTGGTTCCATTGGTGCTCAGACCTGGGTTGACGTGATTCAAGGCTGCACAATTCAGTTTGGAGGGGGCTGACATGGCGTGTTCCTTGCTTCCTTCCGTTCAGAGGGCCACCTCAGCATGCTAATGCAAATGGAGGGTGAGCTGATGGCGTAAAGGTACAAAGGTTCGTACTTTTAGATCCATCAATCCCAGGTTCATTCCCTGCACACATCCTATCCAGGTAGAATGGTACATGCTCCCCTGTGAGTGCTTAGAAGAAGCAGTACCTTTACTCTCTCAAGCAAATGGCTTTTCAGTGCAACGAATGATTTCATGGACAGCACAGAAATTGTGAATTTACGTGCAGTTTGTGGCAAAGCGCCTGTGGCAACAACCCCACAGATTCACCTGGTCAGCAGCTTCAGGGCAACAGCCCTTTGCCCTGTCAGTAATTAGAAACACAAAGGAAGGCAGTGGGGCAACGTTATCAGGCCACACCAGGCAAGGGGGACCCCGTGGGACGGCATTGTCTCAGGTCCTAACCCCACATGGCTCAGGGCATAAAGGCACTCCGAAGGGAGCTCCTGGGGGTGGGGGAGGCTGCAGGATGGAAGCCGGGGGGAAACCCCTACCACCCAGAGAGAACTCCAACAGTGGCAGGCCTCCCCTCAGCAGAGATCTGAGGTATGGCAGGGCAGCTGACAGGGGCTCGCAAGACCCAGGTAACAGACCGAGCAGGCAGTTGCCTAGCTAGAAAGGAGGGCACAGGGTCAGGCATGCCCCTTAGCTGGGGGGCAGAGTGTATACCCCTGGGTTCCCATGGGTGACCCCAGAAGCATCCCCCAGATCAAACCCTGACCTGGCCCTGGAAAACTGGGACACAACCCTGGGGGTCTGGCTCCTGGTGTCACAGTGGTGGAAAATGGTGGAAAATGCAGGTATGCCCGATCCCTAGCCCTGGAGGCTAGTAAACAAAAAGAAAAAAAGAGACAGAGGAAAAGGTGGGGAGACAGCGCCTCTACTGGACAGGCAGCCGTGGAAGCGGAGTAGTTGTGTCAATGGCTGACTGAGAACCAGCAGGCGCAAGCAACAAAGACACAGCGATTGGTCCAGCAGCTGGTCTCCCAAAACCAGGTGGAGCAATGACACCTGATACAGGGACTGACAACCTCCCAGACCCAAGCCCAGATCCAGTTGGTAGCCCAAATGGCATCAATGTTCGCACCTGTGCTGTCAGCCGCCTCAGCAAGGGCAACAGGGACAGAGGGAGGTGCCCGCCCTCCGGAAGTACCGGTAAAGCTTAACAAGATGGACATGACCCTGATGCATTCCTGAGGACCTTTGAGAGAGCCCAGTGGCCTGAGAATTAGTGGGCTGTCATCCTAGCCCCCTGTCTCACCAGTCCCACCCAGGCCATCTACGACATCTTGGAACCAGCTGAGGCAACAGACTTCCAAAGAGTGAAGGATGCCATTTTGAAAGGCCTAGCCATCTCGGAAGAGACCTATAGACGATGGTTTGGGGAGAAATGGTACAGGCAAGGCATGAAATCCTGAGCCATGGTGCAACAGCTGCACTGGAACTGCATGCAGTGGCTGCAAGTGAGGGAGCAAACAATGGACCAGGTGATTGAGCTGCTCCTCGTTGAACAATTTACCCACATCCTGTCCCCAGCAGAGCAAACCTGGGTGCTCTGGAAAAGATCCACAACCCTGAAGGAGGCCGTAGCCTGAATGAAGAATTTCGAGGTTGTGGGCTACCAGGGATCCCTGCCCGGGCAGCCTCTCAGGGAGGGGAAACAACCCAAGCAATGAAGAGAGGCCTCCACAAGGGAGGCACAGGGAAGTTCCAAGGAGGACGAAGACTACAGATCAAGGAACCATGGATGCCCCAAGGGGCATGAGACAGAGGAGTCTGGATACCCCAGGCACTGGACTCCCAGGGCCAAGACAAACCCCAGGGGCCCACAGCCCTGGGGCAGCAGCCCTGGGCGAGGCCAGCAAAGGCCACAGGTCATGTCAGGACACGCGGCCCAGCCCACCATACATGTGGGGAAACAGGCCATTGGTGAAAGGACTGCCCCCCTATAGACTGCACATACACAGATGTTCAGGTGGGTGAAAGAACCACACCCCAAGGGGCTGGAGTCTAGGTGGTGTTACCTGTCTGGATTGACATACCCGGTCTTGATAGACACTGGGTGCAGCCACCCATCCCTGGTATGACGGATGGCAGTACTCCACCTTGCTAGACACTGGGTGCAGCCAGATGTTGGTGCGGAAGAGAGTTGAGGGGACTACCCCGTTATCGGGGCACCATCTGCAGATCCAGTGCATCCACAGAGACATTTGTGGGAGTGGTGCTGAACTGAGGTGACCCTCAGAGGGGTGACGGCCACTCTGGAAGTGGGAGTGGTGCCGAACCTGGAGTACCCTGTAATTGTGGGCAGGGAATGGAGGGCCATGGCTGCCCTCCTCCACCCCTTGGATGGTCTTGAGGAAACAGCTGCTGGGATGCCGAGGGGCTGCTAAATTCAATTTAATTGCCGCTCTGCAAAACGATCCCACGTTGCGGTACGCGTAGGTAAGGGCCATCAATAGTCGATGAGTAAATTCCCAAACCCCTCAGTGTTGGCTGTATTTCGAATTGGACCAAGACTGACATTACAGGGTATCAAAGGCAAAATATGGCTGCATGGAGCCCAAATTGTAAGCGAGCACAATATGTGAAACTGTACAATGTCTTTACTGCTTACATGGCGTGCAAGTTAAAGTGGGAGCCTTAACTTACAAGTTCCATGCTTTTTCGAGCACAGTTGAACTTATAAGAGCCTTAACTCCTCTCTTAATCTGAGGGGTTTTTGATCCTTTAATTTTATCTATTCTATATGTTTTTATATATATTGCTGTGCACTCTGAGCTTTCGGGATAGGGTGGGGAATAAAATAAATGTGGGGTTGTGAAATGTGTGGGATACTTTCCCCACAATGCTGTTGGGAATTTGTCACTAACCCCCACAGTTTTCACTTCCCATCTATGATATGTAAGTGAGAGGGAGCTTCCTGAATTCTCTTGCCCATTTGGGGAAAGCCAGCTTGGTGCTCTGTCCCCACAAGTGGTTAGACTAGGACAGTAAAAATCCACTCACCCGTTTACTCCTCGTGAGTACACTTTTGGATCTGCCAAGTGCCAGACAGCTCAGGGCTCCTTCTACACTGCAAGTCCCAACCTGGCAAGTAGTCTTTTATGCCTGGCAAGTGAAATATTTATATATTTCTACATCCCAGGGTTAGACCAAATATCAAGATTGTGTAGATGCCACTGTCTCTTAGCCTTGATGATAGGATATCGTTTGTCACAGAAACCATGAACCTCTGTACATTTGCATGAATTTTGTGAATTATAAACCTGGGTTGACAGTATTTGCTTTGAGAAATCTGTCAGAGCCTGTGAGTGTCATGAGGAATCATTCTTTCCTTACAGAGATGTCTTGTGAGATGACAGACATGGAATCAAGATTGAAAGCCTCTCAATGTACAATATGCAGACTGTTTCAGAATTGTGTACGGTACAGCTGGTCGTCCACAATTCTGAAACAGTCCGCAGTAGATCCCTGCATACCAAGTCAAGTTCCATGGGACCCAAGTGGTTCTGTTGGGCTCAGCTCAGGAGCAATCTTGGCCCTACCCCCTTGGACTTCAGCCAGGCCAGAGTCTCCTACGATCACAAGTACCATGACATCATGGCATTCTGGGGTGAGGTAGCTCTATGGTCCGTTAATCCCACAGTAGAGACTAATTATTTTAAACCTGAAGGTTGTGGGTTCAGTGATCATGGTGGATGACAGGCCCAGGGCTGATGCTATAATTCAGGGGTGGGGAACTTTAGGTCCAGGGGCCAAATGAAACCCACAAGTAGATTTTGTGTGGCTCCCGTTCTGTTTTTGAATCTGGCTCCTAGATCCAGTTGAAACCCCCAAGCACTGGAAAAGTGAATTTAGAATAAGGGAGCAGGGATGAAAGCATGCACAAAAGGACACAGGACAGATCAATGGACAGATCCATGATCTGGACCCTCATTTTCCTAAGTACACACAATGAGCACCAATGCCCCCAACTTAAATGCAGCCCTCTGTACTTGTACTAATATCAAAGTGGCCCCTGGGAGGGAAAAGCTTTCCCACCCCTGTTATAACTGGGCATTCTGCCCAGGGATTTGACTACTGTTAACCTCTAAAAATCACAGTGAGCTTTTCTGTTCATGGGGAAGTTTGATCTGGCATGTGCCCACATTCATGGAGTGTGGGTAGCTTCTAATGTGAAGACAGATGGCTCATTTATAGAGCTATCTAATTCTGCTTCTACCTAGAGGATCATACTTTATCTTCAAAAAATACCATCTTCATTCCCTGTAGACCAGCAATTCCCAAATGTTTTGCTTGTGTGGCTCCATTGTGAGACCGTAGTATTAGGTGTCTTCAGACCAACAACCAAGACATGCAAAATATATCAGATATCAGTCAGAAGTCTGACCTCATAACAACAGCATGTGTCACAGCCCCATAGTTTGCTATAGTCAACCCATCCAGCTGCATTGATACATGCATCCTTGGCCATTTTCAGACAGGACGCAACAACCCAGATCCTTCCATCCCCCATGAACCCAGGCACCTGTTTGAAGGCGGTGTGGATGGAGGTGTGCTCCCGCGACCCACACACTGCCCACCCATGTCCCTGAACACAGCAACCTGAGTTTTTCCCTGTTGGCTGTTTTTAGATGGACCCGCCTGGTGGGGCAGGTCCTTGGGCACCACCGTGCAGTTCTGGTGAGTGGGGCAGGGAGCTTCCAACGACGGGGGATGGGTGTGCAGTCAGTGTGCGCCTGCACCCACGTACTGCCCATTCATGCCCCCACATGGAGAAACGGGGAAAACCCCAGGTTGCTCCATGTGGGGACCTGGGTGGGTGGGGCATGGGTTGTGGGAGCGTGCCTACACCCATGCCGCCTTCAGATGGGCGCCCAGGTCCATGGAGGCTGGGTGGACCTGGGTGGCTGCATTCTGTCTGAAAATGGCTGTTGCTCCATGTGGGGGCATGAATGAGCGGTGAGTGGATGCAGGCTCACACCGACCACACACCCATCCCCCACCATCTGAAGCCCCCCCTTCCCCCTTCACCAGAGGTGTGCAGTGGGGCGCAGGGACCTGTTCATTGTCAGGATCCAGACTTTGAGTTCTTGACCCTGGGGTTTCTGGAACAGTGGCTGGACCTGCAGTTCCACTGCTCACTTTGCCTTTGGCCCCCAATCACTCCTCCGCACCCCCACCCCATGGGCCTCTCTATACTAGCCAACCCACACCCTTCCACCCATCTGTCTCTTGCCCCTTGCCACACACCCCAACTTCATGATTGGCTGCCAGCCTGCATATAAGGCTGGCTGATAGCAGCAGGAAGCTGGCTGGAACTACTCACTTCCAGTTCCTGCTGCTGGTTTCCTATTTCTGCCCTGTTCTGGTTCCTGTGTCTCCCTCCAGTCCTGCTCTGCTACTCCCGGTCTTCATTCCTCTTCCTGTTCTTACTCCGGTCCCAGCTCCAATCCTGACCCTGTACGCCAATCTCACTCTCTGCCCATATCCTGGGTCCTTTTTACACGAGGCGGACTCACACATGCATACACAGATCCACTGCGCGTGAATGGACCTGTGTGACCACCACAGTGAGTGTACAGGAGTGCTCCTGCAAGCCACTGATCCATCACCCACCTCCATCCATCACCCATGCACGGAACAATCGGCAAGAAGGCAGGTTGCTCCATGCATGTAGATGTGTGGAGGTGGGTGAAGATGGCTGTGTGCCCATCTGTACCCTCCCTGCCCCCCCATCGCCACCATAGTGGCACTCCACCGACCCGGCCCACTCCCCCCCTTTTAAAAAGGGCCCCGGATGTCCCCACAAACCCATCCTTTACAATCCCCATGAGTACTAGTAACTATCTCTTTACTCCCATGAACCTAGGGCCTCGTATAGGACCTTAATGGCAGGAAGCTTTCCAAATGTTCTGCCTCCTACACAAGCCATGATCTTGCTTTTAGAAAGGAAAATACTTTGCCCAGTTTAATCAAATGCTAGCATTGTTTAATATTCCTAACGCACACTCGGCACATAGGTATAGCCTCAGATTTTGCATTTGTGATTGCTATGCACTACAAGCAGTTGAGGAAACCAATGGCCAACTTTAGACAATCCTGTGATGCTGTGGTTATGTGCCTAAATACTATTATTTGTGCTCACAAAAACAGGACAAAACGGTTGAGGGTCCTTAGAAAGCAGCAGTCATACAGCTCAGTGAAGGAGGAACTTAGAGTAGTTAGTTAAATTTCAATGCACTACAATTTTCTAATAAGCATATAAATGCTGCGTGGTGAATGGCCACCTGAGATCCCTTCCCATTCGTCCTTCAAATCCACTTCTCAGCACCTACCCATTCCATGGAGTATTGCAGCTAAAACACCATAGATGAATTGGTTTTGTTTCCTAATGCATTGTACCATAGCCTGCTTCCCCGTGCATGATGTTTGAGTTTTAATCCCTATATAACACCCTGCTGCAGTGAAAAGCAAACCATGTTTAGTTTCTAGCATTGGTGTTTCATAACAGACTATGGGGACTGTAGCATGCATGCAAACCGTGTACATAAGCTGTGCATGCAGAAGTTTAGGATCGGCTCCAATGAGGACAAATACATTTGTGACCAATACGACAACCACACACTTTTTAGAGTTCAATAAGAGTCAAAGTCATAATATTGCATATTACAATCCAGGTCTGAAGCTAGGACACTGACCCGGGGGGAGCAGACTGCATGAGAAGGGGGCATTTCTTCCGATTAATAATCAGAGAAGGAAAACCTGGAATGCACCTTATTTCTATGGGGGAGGGGAAGTTGGAGTGTGAATTTACAGGGGGAATGGTGCCCCCCCCCCCCCAATATCCCTTTTAGCTATGGGTCTGCTACAAACAAAGAAGACAAAGCTATGGTAAAAATTTTAAACATTAATATTTTATTTTCATGCATTTATTTATTTTTCCAATTTTTACCCGCCCTTCCCAAATGGCTCAGGGCAGCTCACAAGCATATTTATGAAAAACTACTCACTGAGGAAATGCTGAAAGCTTGTGATGATGAAACCATAGATAAAAGCACCTTTTGTTAAAGTATGAGACCAGCTAAAGATTCCAGACAATAAAAACATTCCATCAGAGTTAAGATACTGACAGAGGATTTAAGCAACTGAAACAGCTAGCAAGGTGTTATTCCCCTTTCTATAACAGGAAAACTTTTCTGCGGAATAAAGGAAGTGGTTGATGAAAGATTAAGGGAGGAGCAAGCTAGAATTAAACCTGAAAGATCATATATTGACCAGATTTTCATCCTTCCTAAAAATAATCATCATAGATTGCATGAAATGGCCAAACCTCTGTGTAGCAGGGAGTAGTCCAGGGGGACTGATACCCCTTTAAGAAGGGGACTGTGGCTGCCCGTCAGAGGGCAGGGCACACCCAGGAGTGTGGCAGAGCCAACCCCAAAGCTGGGGATCAGCCTGAGGGGTTACAGGTTGAGAACCCCTGTGACAGAGTGGGCAAGATAGTGGCCCTTTAAGGTTGGAGTTGAGGAAGCCTGGCCATGCCCACTCTGCCGGTATAATATTTATTTTATTTATTTATTTTTTCAAATTTATACCCCGCCCCCTCCTGCAACGCACCTCTATAAGAGGAAGGCTGAGTGCCAGAGAGCTCAGTCTCTGCCAGGGAGGCAAAGGAGCAACATCTCCCTGAAAGCGTTGTTGGTCTATGCTGTCCAAGGTGCTGCAGGACCGGAGAACCAGCAGGACCCAGGTATAGGGGAGAGGCTATGCCCAGGAGGGAGCCTCTTGCCTGGGGGAAGGCTTGGCCAGAGCCTGGGGTTGTAAGGCCTGGCTGGATGGACTTTGGGGACTTGTGGTTGGGTTGCTACTAGGGGTGGGCGTGCCGGTAAATCTGGAATCCGATAATGCTGGTACTGGGCGTACCAGCATTATCGGATTCAACCAGGTAAATCCGGTCCCGTTACCGGATTCCGGGTACCGGATTTTTTTACATTGCAGCCATTTAAATGAATGGCTGCAATGTAAGTCCCACCAAAAAAGTTAAAAAAAAAAAACCTCCCCGAGTCCAGGCTGCG
>QEPC01014615.1:2033295-2043367 GCA_003113815.1 Sphenodon punctatus | reverse complement strand
ATACTTACCGGGGGCTGCGGGGACGCCGTGGCCGCTGGTGCTGGGGGGGGGCGGCTCTTTTTTTTAACAAAAATCCAGGCTGGGCAGGGTGGGTGGGGGGTGTCCCCCCTTCCACCCGCGCAGCCTGGGAGGGGGAGGGGGGAGGAATTCTGGAATTGTATTCCATTGATTTCAATGGGGACACAGTGCCCCATTGAAATCAATGAAATAAAACCGGTACCGGATACCTGATTTAATCCGAGAATCTGGTTCTTTGAGAACCGGAAACTGGTAAATCCGGTATCGGGTAATTGTCCCGGGGTCCCACCCCTAGTTGCTACTGTGTTGCTCCTGAGTCAAGGAGAGCTGGACCTGGGCCTGTAGGGTGGAGGCGGATGAGCCGGCAGCCCCAGGTACACTGGACACAGGCGGTGTCCAAATAAAGGACTGTGACTAAGACCCTCTGGATTGTGTTGTATCCTGAGAGGGTATCCCCTGCCAGGAAGGAGGGGGTTCTGCCTATGCTCGAGGCGGACATGGTGTAGCAGGGGGAAGAGCTAATTCCCTGTGAGTGAGGCCCCAGCGCTCCCATATGGCCCTGGGGGACCCCCCACTACACTCTGTATTATACAAACTTCTAGATTTTAAGAAAACATTTTGACAGTCTTCTGCAATTCACTATGGATCATCATGAACAGTTATAATAGGCCAACAAAAGTGATCAAAACATCATGAAGTCTCTATAGTAAGGTGTAGTCTGCACAGTTAAAATACTTGAGTGAATGGTTCAGTATAGACACTAGCGTTAAATAAAGATGCATTATCTCACTTCTCCTTTTTAGTATTACCACTGATTTCATTGTGAGTGAAAGAACTGCAAAGTTCTAGATTGCAACAGCAGTACAACTGAGGAACTATATTTTGAGATGACACAGCTCTTCTAAGTGACTACTCAGTCCAAAGCGGAGACCAAAAGACCATCCAGCATCACAAGAAAGATGGGGCTACAATTAGTTGCAAAAAAACAAATCCAATGACGACCCAAGCAATTCCCAACTTGATCATTACCTTGGATAATGAAACAATGCAAGAACTAAATCCCTTTACATACCTTGGCAGTTGCATGTAAGCAAGCTGAAATACCGAGAAGAAAATATTATCATGACTCTGCAATGTGCAGCTGAATACACCCACTCAAACAAGATCTAGTCATCAAAAGCTTAACGCCTGCTATGAATCTTCTACTCAGACGTTATTTCCTCTTTAACATATGGATGAGAGAGAGAGAGCTGGAAACCTACTAAAGATATAGAAAACTGCTAAATACCTTTTGAAAGCCAAGTGCCTTGGGAAGGCTCTATGGACTGAGAATAATAGATTTACAACAAATAGCTGCTTTTGTCAAAGTTTTAGCAACCCCTTCTCTACATAACTAACTATCCAGAAAAGAAGATAGTTAATAGCTGGGACATGTGTTAAAAGGGACGCTAGAGCTTCTCCCACGGTAGATGTGTCCTTGGCATTGAAAGAACACTCAAAAGAGGAGGACAGAATCCCTTCATTGTATAATACTTGGAGAGTGGGGATGAAATGAGTAGGACATTTCATATTCAAGAAGGTAATTCATATACTCATCCCCATGAACTATCTGAATTTGTCTTCGACACAAGGTAAAAACAGATGTGATGTGGGCCTGCTGTGGCCCGGGACTCACCGCACGTGTGATCCTACACCACCAGATGTTGGTCCAGGACTGCCCTGGGGTGAATTGGTGGGATGTGCCCTGGGCCTGATCCTGGGCACCCATTCTGGGCCAACGGCCACCCATATGGGCCAACGTGGGACACGGCGGTCCGGCAATTTCAGGTTTACCTACTGCAAAGTATTTGTTTGTCGGAATGCGACCTAAGATTGTGCCCTGAGTGAGGGAGCGGGTTGAAGTGTCTGTCTGCTAACCTAGATTCCAGTGCAGAATTGGAGCCTAGAATCATAGATTTGGAAGGGACCTCAAGGGTCGTGTTGTCCAACCTTTTGTTTTGATGGAGGACGTAGTAAAAGCAGCCTACATTAGACATTTTCTAGGTTCATTATGTTGCTTTCAGTTTAGCAGTTTTCTGACATATTCATATTATCTATGTACTTGATTCATGGCTGCAACACTTTAGTTCTACGGGTCGTGTTCCAATGTAATGGGACCGCCAGAAATGAATGACAGACGCTGGAGTCTTCTTAGGTTAAAACAAATAGGCAACATCACTCTTGCTGCTCACAGCTCAACACAAACTAGCTAGTAGCTAACCGCTAACCATTTCCTGGCTAGCATGTATCCCCTGTTTCAATGTAAAACCTGGAATGCATTATTCTGGAGGTGTTACTAACAGCAGGTGCTCTGCATACTGGCTTGTAGAGATGTGCATGGGAGTAATTTTTGTTGTCTTTTTGTCTTTCCAATTTTTGTCTTTTTTCGCCTTCCATAGAAATAGTAGCTTTCTCTGATTCACAAACTGGACCTTATTGCTCCTACAAAATGGGGAAAAAAATGTTTTTAAAAAAGGATTGGGGCCTCCCAAGACACTGGCTGACTTACCTCACGCCCAGGGTACAGGCCTCCAGTCCAGTGGCTTCTCACTACTCCACCTCTCCTGTCAGGCTGCACTCTGCAGAGCTTAGCTGAGATCCAACAATACATTATTTGAATGGGGAGGGGAGCAGGAAGCCTCTTTCCAGTTGTGTGCAACACTGTAATCAGTCCGTGTTTCCAGGGGGACCGATCAGGGGTGTGCTGTGTGCTACCCTGATTTTGGTCCCCCTGGAAACATGGACTGATTACAGTATTGCACATAGCTGGGAAGAGGTTTCTCTGCTCCCCTCCCCACTTACATAATTTACTGTCGAGTCCCAACTAAGCCCTGCACCACTGGCCTGCGATTGTGTCTCAAAATTTGTGGGGTGGGGGAGGTGTCATGGAGGAACATAGGGTCACACACGTGTAACACGGGACTACATGTAGACTACAAGTCTGGTAAATATGTAATGGCAAAGGTTCCCCATGTATGTAAGGTTACAACTGAGAGCTGTAGAACTCAAATTAGGGCTCTGACCCGTCACCAGGCTACGGGAAATACAATGAGATACCAAAATGTGTATTCCAGAACACTTGCCAGATGGATGGGCAGAGACATTATATGCTAATGTGGGCTGACATTGCCCACATGCAAAGGGACACAGAAAAGCTGATAACAAGAACAAAGGGAATTCGAGAAGCCTTGAAGAGTTTCCTCTAGGAGATACAAGGAGAGATTTCTAGGAGCTCTTCTCTCCTTGAGCCATTTGAGAGCTGATCTACATGTGAAAGCCTGCCTGGCAGCAGATAGGCTGGAGAAACATGAGGTGAGAGACATGATTTTGTTCTTTACCAACTAAGAAGCCAGCGCCCAGTCATTCTACCTTTATGACTGAGGAACAAGAAGCTTATGGACTCGCTTTACTCTTTGGGCTTCCGTGGCTCTGTCTTTGACTGGTTCTCCTCCTACCTCTCTGACCGCTCCTTTAATGTCTCCCTCCCCGAGTCGACCTCCCCCTCCCTTCCCCTCTCGGTTGGGGTTCCCCAAGGTTCTGTCCTTGGCCCTCTCCTCTTCTCTATCTACACCCTGTCCCTTGGCGAAATTATTGCCTCCCACGGATTCCAATACCATCTCTATGCTGATGACACCCAACTCTATCTCTCTACCCCCTCTCTCTCCTCCTCTATCCGCTCACGCCTCGTCGACTGCCTCTCTGATATCTCCGCCTGGATGTCCCGACGCCAACTCAAACTGAACATGGCCAAGACTGAACTCCTCATTTTTCCTCCATCCCCCTCCTCTCCCTCTGACCTGACCGTCTGCATTGATGGGGTCACCATCCGTCCTGTTCTCCGTGCCCGCAGCTTGGGCTTCATTTTTGACACGCACCTCTCCTTTAAACCTTACATTGACTCTGTGGCCAAATCCTGCCGATTCGCTCTCCTCAACATTGCCCGCATACGCCCCTTTCTATCTATCTCCTCGGCCAAAATCCTTGTTCATGCCATGGTTATCTCTCGCCTCGACTACTGCAACCTCCTCCTTGCTGGCCTCCCTCGCTCCCACCTGTCCCCCCTTGTTGCGATCCAAAACTCTGCCGCCAAGATCATTCACTCTGCCCGTCGCTTCGACCATGTAACGCCTCTCCTCCTCTCCCTTCACTGGCTCCCCCTTCCTGAACGTATCCTGTTCAAACTCCTGGTTTTCACGTTCAAATCGCTCCATGACCAAGCTCCCCCTTACCTCTCGGACCTAATCGCCCTACGCACTCCTGCGCGCGCTCTCCGCTCTTCCTCTGTCCCCTCCCTCGCTCTCCCTCGTTTCTCCTGCTCGCCCAACCGCCTTCGTCCCTTCTCCCTCGCTGCCCCGCATGCCTGGAACTCCCTCCCTGCCGACATCCGCCTTGCCTCCTCCCTCCGCTCCTTCAAATCCCTCCTCAAGACCCACCTTTTCCATGCTGCCTTTCCCAATGCCCTCTAGTCTTTCCCCTTGCTCTTACTGTCAGCCCTCCTCTGCTGACTGCTGCTACCGACCACCTTGTAACCAAGCCAAGTACACGCACCTGAGACTTCGCATCCGCCTGAATGTTTGTTTGTCTTCTCCCATGTCTCTCCCGCTGTCCCCTCTCCCTGTCTCCCCCTCCTTGTCTTTTAGATTGTAAGCCACAGGCAGGGACCGCATCTGATTGTATGTTCTGTACAGCGCCAGGTTGCAACTGGCGCTTTATAAATGTTTAATAATAATAATAATAATTATGGACCTTTACAGGGTAAGATGTATGTAGGAAGTCAAACAGTTGAGATCAGGTATGCGTTATGCTTACCTTTGATGTCTAGTAACCACTCTGTATCAACTATCTTGCTTATGTAATCAATAAACTTACTTCTTATCTTTATGAAGAAGTGTCTGTGTCTAACATTGGAAAACAAGTGAGCAACAAGAGCCCTCAAGCTCTTGCGAACCCGGAGAGTAGAGAGACTGTAAACGGGAAGGATTGGGCCCTTGGGTGACAAAGGAGTTTCATTGTGGCACACTTGAATTAGCCAGAGAGAGAAACTAATTCAAGAGAGCTGTGCGCAAGGGAAACTGAGTCACTCAAACCCGGTAAAGTGGGGGGTGCGCGGACTCTCCAACCCGTGACAGCCACGAGGACTTTCTGGATTTCAGACCCCACCCCCACCTCCAAAATAGCACTTTTGGGGAGCTTCTGTCTTCAGAAGACCTGAAATGCACACCCCCTACTGACTAGGGTCATGGAACAGATCATTCATCAACACTACACTTGTTTTCTAATATTGTTCTTTTTGTGTAAGTTGATGTCAGTGGAAATTCTGCACATTTATTGTGTATCAGGCTATATAATGTTGCAAAAATACTAATTCATTCTATTCTTCTCTATCTGTCTAACTCTGAGTCTGCACTAATAAACAGGGTGTTTGATTCATTGCTGTATTTCTCTAGTTTTATGCCAGAACTGCTCCAAAGTAGCAACCAAACTTCACTCTCATGAATTTTGTCATTAAAAGTTGGGGATTAAACAGCTTGTTTATGGCTCTATCCTCAAAGTGCTCCACCAGCGCACGCCCACTTGAGGTTACAGGAGCATTGAACTAGTAGAGCACTTTGAGGACGAGTCTGTAGCGATGCAGATTACTCAAAGCTCTGCTGAGTCACCACAGTGGATTGCAAGAGCAACTCAGTGCTCTTGTAAAAATTGCTGAAAATCACTGCTGCATGTTTTATTTCATTGGCAGCTTATCCAAGAATAACAGTCAGCCCTTGAAAGCCTCCTCTTTACTGATCACCCTTGAAAAAGAATAGGGAGATTTGCTGCCCTACAATTTTAGCCACTTTTTTATTATAGTCAGGTAATGGATGAGAAATCCTTCATTTGTTTCAATGGGTTCTGGATCAGACTCTAAGATCTCATAGTTCGGGGGCTGGGAGTAAAGAACAGGAAAGGTATCGCTCTATTATGACCTGTTGTGCATTTCTTTGAAGCAGCCAAAGCTGGATACTGCTGGAGCGAGGATAAACTGGGCTTGATGGACCCACTTAGGCCCTTTTCAAACGGGCCACTGTGCATGGAGGGATGGGTGGGCGGGGCAGCGAGTGGTCGGTACCTGGGTGTGCATTCTCAGAGACACACGCCCACCTCCACCCATCTCCATGCATGGAGCATCCGCCATTGGAGCCCGTTGCTCTATATGTGGGTGGCGGGTGGAAGTGAGTGGAGGTTGGTGGAGCGTAGGGGTGCACATGCATCCCCACCTCCATTTGCACTGACGCCCCCCTCACCGCCAACATGGGGGTGGGGGGTGCATCCATGTAAAAAGGGCCTTAGATGGACCCCGGTCTGACCCAGTGTGCTACTTCTTACATACTTACCTAAAGTGTCAATGAACTAGTTAACAATAATTTCAGGCAGAAACTTTTTTGCAGTGTAAATCTGTATTTACATCATGACGGTCTATTCTGTAAACTGAGTTAGCACTCAGTACAGATTGGTAAGCGCAGCTCAGGGCTGGGGAACCACAAGCCCAAGGCCCAAAAGTGGAGCGTAGCTAGTTTTATTCCCAGTTCCCAGATCTGTCTCCTGGATTCAGTTCTCTAGTACCCTGATACACTGAAAAACTGAGCTCAAGGCAAGGGAGAAAAGGGTGAGGGCTGTACAAAAGGACAGGCAGAAAGCATTTGATAAGGTCCCGCATAAAAGACTCTTGAGAAAATTAAAAAGTCATGGGATAGGAGGTAGTGTCTTACTAAGGACTGGTAATTGGTTAAAGCAGGGATGGGGAACCTCAGGCCCAGGGGCCAAATGTGGCCTGTGACAAGTTTTTATGTGGCCCCTTTCCACTTCCTGGATCTGGCCCTTGGATCCAGTTCTTACTTCCAGTCACTGAAAAACTGAGCCCGAGGGAAGGGAGCAGAGATGAGGTCATGCACACAAGGATAGGGGGCAGTTCCATGGCACAGATCCATGATTTGGGCCCTCCTTTCCTTGAGTGCATCCCTTAAGCACCCCCACCCCAACTTCTGTTTGGGCAGAGCTCATGTAAGCCTTCAAATTGGCCCCTGGGAGGAAAAAGGTTCCCCACCCCTGGGTTAAAGGATAGGAAACAAAGAGTAGGACTAAATGGTCAGTTTTCACAATGGAGAGATGCAAAAAGTGGTGTGCCCCAGGAATCTGTATTGGGTCCAGTGCTGTTTAATGTGTTCATTAATGATCTGGAAAAGGGTGTTAAGACTGAGGTGATCAAATTTGCAGATGACACCAAGTTATTCAAGATAGTTAAAACACAAGCAGACTGTGAAGAACTGCAACAGGATCTTACGAGACTGGGTGCCTGGGCATTTAAATGGCAGATGAGATTTAATGTGGACAAGTGCAAAGTGATGCACATAGGGAAAAATAACCCAAACTATGAGTACACAATGCTGGGTACTAAGCTAGGAGTTACCACTCAGGAAAAGGATCTGGGAGTGATTGTGGACAATATGCTAAAATCCTCAGCCCAATGTGCAGCAGCAGTCAAAAAAGCAAACAATGTTAGTTTTATTCTCTATCCCTTTGTGAATAACTCCTGAGGATGTCATAATACCTCTATACAAATCGATGGTGCGACTGCACCTGGAATATTGTGTGCAATTCTGGTCGCCCCATCTCAAAAAAGACATAGCTGAACTAGAAAAGGTACAGAGAAGGGTAATGAGAATGATAAAGTGTATGGAACGGTTTCTGTACAAAGAGAGGCTTGACAAGCTGGGTCTCCAGCTAAGAGAAGACTGAGAGGGGACATGATAAAGGTTTATAAAATCTTGAGTGGTGTGGAACGAGTAGATAGGGAACAGTTATTTACCCTCTCAAATAGTACTAGAACTATGGGACACCCCATGAAACTAGCTGCCGGCAGATTTAAAACAAATAAAAGGAAGTACTTTTTCACTCAACACATAATTAACTTATGGAATTTGTTGTCAAGGCCAGTAGTATAGCTGGGTTTAAAAAAGGACTGGGTAAGTTATTAGAGAGTAGGTCGATTAATGGCTATTAACCAAGTAGCTTACAGGCTGAATTTCTTACTGTCGGGAGCTGGAAGTGAACAACGGGGAATGGGCTGCCCATTGGGACTGTTCCCATGCAATCGAGATTGGCCACTGTCAGAGGATACTGGAAGCTGAGCTTGACGGACCATTGGTCTGACTCAGTATGGCACTATTTATGTTCTTATGATAAGAGGATGGATCCATGATCTGGACCCTCCTCTTCCTTAAGTACCCCCATCCCCAACTTCTGTAAAGCACTCGGAGATTATACTAATTTTCAAAGTGCCCCCGGAAGGGAAAAGGGTTCCTTACTCCTGACACAGTGAGCGACCCTAGAGCTAATACAAACTAGTGTCGGTAGGTCAATGAAGCTGGAGAAGTTAAAATAAGTAACAATACACTTTTGTATTCTGTTATGAAACTATTTTAAAAGTTCCTTATGGAACTATTTTGATTTTATAAAGCCAAAACCTGTTGTGAACTCCTCTGAAGCATCCAAGGCCGGCCACTGCCACAGACAGGATGTGTATGGATAATTTAGATGCTGTTTGTTAGCACTGATGAGTACCATTGAAATGAATGAGACTTGTATCGTACCAACTGTGTTATCTGCTGGAGGACTGTTATGATAGTCCAAGGAGCCTGCCTAAATGCCCTGAGTCATCAATTTGCCAATTTATATACATTTTATAAGATTCCATAAAAAATAGCAGCTTTCTTAAAAAATCATTTTAAAATCCTATTAGCACTATATCCCAGAAACAACCATAAAATGGAAAATTAGGATTTAAAAAATGATGACATTAATACTAGTGAAGTGCTCTGACTAAAGTGATGTCAATTTACCAAGCCTATTGAACATGGACAGCTTTCCTGCTTGGTGCCCTATCAAGGTGGTTCCAAGCAGGCTTTGAGGAATGGTCCTTAGCGATGAAAACCTTCCTCATTTATTTCCAGTTTACTCTGTGCCCAATTGTATTAATGGCCCTTTTCACACAGACATGCTAATACTGATAAAATGGGTGTTACATTCTATTATACATGTTGCAGGGCTGCAGGTATGCCCTATGGGTGCCCTGCAACATGTATAATAAAATGTAACACCCATTTTATCAGTGTTAGCATGTCTGTGTGAAAAGGGCCAAAGTGGAATGAAACCATTCTTAGGGTTTGTCTAAATAAGTCAGATATTGGTTAACTACATGACTTAGGCTGTTTTTAAACTGGCAAAGCTGGGGGCACAGGCCCATGTGCTCAGGCCCATCCAGGGGTGGATTGGCCATGCAAGTGACCGGGAACATTCCCAGTGGGCTGGGCCGGCAGGGAGGGCCGGTCCCGCCGCGGTTTGGGCTTTTTAATTTTTATTTTTTAAAAAAAAATTAACTTTTTTTTCAGGTCCCGACCCCTGGCCTGGGTCGGGACGGGGGGGACGGGGGGAGAAACAGCTGCACCGCGGCCTGGAACGGGCCGGCCTTCGCCCCCAGTCGGGCCCCGAGGCTGCCTCCATCCCAGAAGTTGCGTTTAAGCAACTTCCGGTACAGAGATGGAGGCAGCCTCCCTCCTTCTTTGTACCAGAAGTTGCTTAAACGCAACTTCTGGGAGGGAGAGACTCTCTCACCTGCGCTGCATGCTGTGAGCTCAGAGTGCACAGCGCAGGCAAGAGAGGAGGACAGTCTGTGCCAGGAGCAGACTTACCTGCAGTGTGGAGTCGCCAGACTTACCGGCTGAGGGGGCTCAGCAGCTGACTGACTGTGCAGAGTGGCAGAGCAGGAGCGGCGGCGGCAGCAGCAGCCGCCGAGGAAGAGGAGCAGTGCATCGGGCCCAGTGGTGGTGGAGTCCAACCAAGGCTCTGTGCCAGGTGGGTGAAGAGGTCTGTGGGTGGGGGGAGCCGCCGCGTGGCCGGGCCGGTGGGGGGGCGGGCACTGGGGGCCGCCACAACATGGCTGGGCCAGTGGAGGGGAGCCGCCGCATGGCTGGGCCGG
>QEPC01014615.1:2006823-2026571 GCA_003113815.1 Sphenodon punctatus | reverse complement strand
TGGTATCAATTCTCCCCTTAGTCTTCTCTTTACTAAGCTAAACCTGAGTGGTAGGAAGTCTGGTATCAATTCTCCTGTTAGTCTTCTCTTTGCTAAACTAATCCTGAGTGCATTCCTTCAAGGCTGTTCCTTAATTGTGTTCCAGTGCAGCATTACTACGGGTGCAAGGAATGACGCCTTAATATTCAATAATGTAGATATTGGAAGTCTGGTATTGATTCTCCCCTTAGTCTTCGCTTTGCTAAGCTAATGACAGTGCCTGTGGAATACTAGTGCAGCTGCTGTAGGAATGAAGAAGCCTTACTGTAGGATGCATAGCAAGGGACAGTGATTTTTTTTCGTTTGGGGGCCACAGAGCACTGAAACTGAGTGATTTGGGGAGCCAGAGCACTGAAATGAGGGCCAGTACCCCCACCAGTGGCAGTCTCCCCTCCTTGACAGCCCCCCCGTAATCTCCCACTCAGCCCTGCCAGGCTGCTGAGGATCTGAGTCTGGGGACTCAGCTCTGACAGGCCCCAAATCTGGTGCACTTTGCGCGCCCCAAGCCACGCCCCCTTGACCCGTTTCCGGCACGGCGCCGGCACAGGACCACTAAGACTGTATTCTCCCAGGCCACTTTGAGTTCCCAATCCACCCCTGGGCCCATCCTGTGAGTGGAGGGGGGGAATCAAATGGGCCAGGAATGGGTGTGTGCCCTACGCACGGTTTGGTCTGCCCCCGCATGGAGCATCCCGGATTTTCCCCAGATGCTCGGTGAGAGGGCATGGGTGGCTGGGTCACGAGAGTGCACACCCACCCACCCACGCCGCCTTCAGACAGGTGCTCGGGTGGGTGGACCTCCGTGGGTGCATCTCCTACAATAACAGCCACAGTTAACCAATGTTAAGCTCCAGAGTAGACATCCTTAATGTGATTTAAAAATGAGTTTTCCAAGTTAATTATAATCTGGTTTGAAGTGGGGCTAAATGTAATTCCAGAAGGCATGTAATCGTGGATTTAAAGTGTCCATATTGGGAGGTGGGGGGTGGGTGGGGAGTGTGGTGTGTTTTATCTGTATTACCTAGTTCATATTAAATTACACTAGTTAATACAGATTAACTCACTTTGCCATGTAGACAGATGTTGTTCTGAACGAAGAGTGTCCACATATCTTAATCAAATGTGGTGAGATATATCCCACCAGCTCCTCAATTAACTGGAAAAGGGTCATTAATTATTACCCAGCATGGAGGGATCAGACGGTAAGTATCAGGTTGAGGGTGCAACCTGTGTGGTGATGTAAAGCCTCAGTTTACACTGGTGCCAGCACTAATTCCAGAGACTAACATGGACTGCCCTTAGCAAAGGACCAACTCCTGGTGTAGTGGAGAACTCTGAAGGGAAAGGCAAGGGGAAAGAACCCAAAGGGAAGTAAATCACTAGGAGAAGTCACCCTAGCCAAGGAACTCACTGGGTGACCTTGGGCAAGTCACAACCTCCCAGCCTCAGTTCCTCATCTGTAAAATGGGAATGGGTGTGTCTGTCTCTCCCTGTGTGTTCCCCCTCAGATTGTAAACCCACTGGGACAGGGACCTGTCTCTGAAAATCCGTGACTGTAAAGTGCTGCGTATGCCTAGTAGCGCTATAAAAATGATTAGTAGCAGTGAGTCTGGAGAGGCAGGCAGAGAAGCAGATTCCTGAGGGAGATGGTAGAGAGCGCAGGAGTGACCAGTAAGACCTCCATAGCCCTGATAGAAGGGTGACTGTCAAGAACCCTGGTGCAAGGGATGGGTGGGCTGCAGGAGTCGAGAAAAGAGGGCAAAGGGATGACAAGACATTCGTTAATCCCAAAAGGGGAACACAAGCTATTTCAGCTGGTGGGTGCAAGCTCCTCCCCCCCCCCCCCCCCCCCCCCGACACCAATGAAGTGAAGAAATTTAGTTAACTTGTATGTTTAACAAAACTGGTTTAAAGTCACACCTTCACTTTAATCTGGATTTGTTTCCCCACATACAAGGTGTCTCACAAGTGAGAGTGTCTGTATGTATCTCCTTACAAGACTCCTGAGCCACCCATTCCCAAGAGACATGTTATTTTCTGGGACATGTTCTGGGTTGTCGAAAGCAGAGGAGCTGAGCTACCCTCCCACCATATGTATTGCTCCTTGCCCATTAATCTCCAAGTTATGCCCCTCCCCACAGCTATTGGTTATTTTTACATAGCGTTACAGTCCAGTTTTGCGGCATTTACTCACCTGAGCAGTCCTTCAAACATGCATGCAGTCTCACTGAAGTGAAGTCAATAGGACTTCTTTTCAAAAAAGATGAGTTGGTCGAATAAGGGTTTCCAGGTCTGAGTACCAGTTTCGCTAAGTGCGATTTTCCCAGTGAGCAAGTGTAGAGCCATTGTAACCCAGTAGACAAGTGGTTGAACTTTGAACTGGGAGAACAGGACTCAACACCTATTTTTGCGATGAACTCAGAAGGTGGCCTTGGGCAAGTCACAATCTCTCAGCCTCCATTTCCCTTCTGTAAATTGAAAATGATAATGACCTAGCACGGGGTTGTAGGCAGGGAATGCTGAACACACTTTTGAAATAACAAGACCAAAGGGATTTGTGCTCCTAACTCACTCATGCTACAACCACCAAGACCCAGAATGTGGATAGCAGGGTGTGTGCACCTGCTATATCCCAGTGGCTCTGCTACTCTCGTCCTCCATGTGGGCAAGCTTGCTTCGGGGGCTCACCATTCGTCTGTCAGGGCTTCCCTCCCCCGCTTGTAGTGAGCTTGTCCACATGTGGTAGGAAAGAAGGGCAAAGCTATTGGGTGGATGACTTGGCAATTTCACAGTCTTCTACCCCATCCTGTGTTCTGTATGAACACAGCCTTGGGCACTTTTTGTTTCTGTAGCGACATAAACGGAAAGAACAGAATTTCTGGCTTCTCTCAATTTGTTTCACAGCCTTACAACAGTCTCTGCTTTTAATAAAGATTAATGTAATGCTCAATAACTTTTGGAATTTGACTGGGGAGGAATTAAACAAAACTGGTAGGGAGTCGGTAAATAGAAGATGCCTTGGGCAACAGAATACGGTACATTGGAACAGAACAGATGGCAACAAAAAAATACAAAAGGTGAAAAGAAATAAAAGGAGTGGTGGGTAAGAGGGAAATGGGTTTAATTTTGGCAGTCCAAAACTTCCAGTTATCAGATGAATGCACTGATTCAAGTAAACAGGGATGATACACAATTCCCTTGCCAGAGGTGAGTGAAAACTTTCAATTAAAAGGATAAACAGAGTTTTTAAAAGAGTAAGCTGAAGCTCTAAGAAACACTAGCCTTGATGAGTCGAAAACCAGGAGTTTCCAATAATTCAGGATAGAGGTTTGAGTACATTTTAAGCTGTGGCAACTCAAGGCCAGTCAGAGGATGGCAGCATCCTAGAATCGAAAGAAGTATCTGTGGTGAATATTGTATCCAGCAATTTTGCCCAATTCAAACTGTGCTCACTGAACTAGATAAAAACTGCTGGTTAGGTCGTTCTTCTGGGATAGCAGTGGTAGATAGAGTTAATAAGGCTCTGTGGCAAGTCAAATTACTGGGCCCCATATCAACCTGGATTGGGGACAGGTAGTTGGCAAAGTATGGGGGCACTAGGGCAGGGAGAGGCTGGGGGAGTACTGGGGAGGCAGTAGGTATGGAGGACATCGAGGGGGATAATCGAAGCACTGGAGCAGACCAGGGCATGATGGGAGCTGGGGTAGAGGAGACAAGGCATGGGGCATGGGAGGAAGTGGGGTGTGGGGGTGAAGTGACGGGGCAGGGGTTGGTGAGGTGATGTTCTGGAGTGGGGCGGCAGCTGCTGACAGACACAGCCCCTGTTCCTGGCTCATTTGAGAAGCTACAGGAAGCTCTGAAAGAGATAAAGCAGGACATTTTGATGTCACAGCAGGGCTAGTTCTTCTGGCCCCCCTGAAAGCCTGGGTCCTGGGGCAGTGGCTCCACTCACCCCACCTATTACTATGCCCCTTTCAGAGAGCCTTTTTGGATTTTCAGTCAGTTTTTCAGCTGCCGAGTTGCTTGCTTATTTGATTACTTCATTTTGGCTTTCTGTACATGCGCAGTAGCTGAAATGAAGTAGCTGAACAATTGAACATGTGAATATCGATTTTGTTTATGGATATTATTCGGATATTCAGATAGGTATCCAAGAATGTGAATAATATCCGCAAATGTAAAACCTGCTACTCATTACAGCACCAGAGCATCCTAATGGAAGAGGAAGTGTGCCTAGCAAAGCAAATCAAAGCAAAAGTGCTTTTATCATTTTGGCCCAAATACTATGGTTTACAAATTACCAGCTACACTTCTTCATGGCTTCTAAGCTGCAACAAATCAAATGGGCACAGTAAGTTTCATCAGGCTCAGGCTCAAATTAGCCACACCACTCTTGCTGTCGTCCACCACGTGCGTGCTTATTCATGGTGTCCTCTCCTGTGTCAACAGGACAGCATGCCCTTATTTTAAACCAGTTGTTTCACAGGGCTCCTTCCTGGTTTTGGTGCACTGCTCCCTTGATACCCAAACTTTCCTCTTCTTGATGAGCCATTCCCTGGCTACCCAGTCTTTGATCCAGAACTTGGGTCAGCACCCTGGTCAGCTCCCAGCCTGCACCTTCTGGACCCCAGCTCTCTGCTGGCAACAAAGAGTATTTCACAAACAGGATGATAGCCCTCTAGAGTCCGGGTTCAGACTGTGCAGCCCCGACTCAAGTGTTTAAAGTGAAGAACCTAATAAATGGGCAACCCCCTGCATGTATTTCTTGTGCGTTCGGGCATCCTCCACTCACAGGTTTAGCCTGACAAACCCGACAGGCGTTCTTCCCAGCTGCTCTGCCCACTCAACCCATTGCTTCTCAGTATCCTGTCCCCTATGATGACTCTCAGCTGTGGCAAAGCATAGGAAGAAGAAGCTGTATCAGCTGTTTCTTTCTTCTGGGCTATTATGACTCTGGGAGGTGGTCCAGTGCCTGCTATCGGCACCCACCTATGGGGGTTCATACCTGGGTTTATATCTGTGAGAACTTGGCGGCTGGAACCTTTTATTGTGCACAGAATGCTGAGTTTATTGAGAAAATCACATACTGTATTGAGTGCCTATAGTGAAAATTGAAAGTGAAACAAAAAATTTAAATCAAAGCACCCGAGTCCTGGTGCTTTCCTGTCCTGAGAATGGCTCCCTGAGTTCCGGGGATAGCTGCGGGTTGGTGCTTGCTTGACTGGAGGATGCCTCGGTGCTTGACACTAGACATGTTGTGGCGCTCTCCTGACCGGAGGATGGCTCCCCGTTTGCAAGTGCTAACTGTGGGTTGGTGCTTGCTTGGCTGGAGGATGCTTGGGTGCCTGGTGATAAGTGAGTCCCAGAACCCTCCCGTTTGGAGGATGATGCCTTGCTGTGAGCAGCGAGATGTCCACACTGCCGGATGACAATGGGATGCGAACGAGAGTGTGACTTTTCATCAAAGTAGGGCAGTCACTAACAGAGGCTGGACTGTTCTCTGCTGTTTTTTTCTCATCACTGCCCTGATGACAGCGAGAGGATATCTGGGGGGCCACCAGGACTGCCTTGATGAGATGGCAGAGATTAATCTCTTCAGGGAAACAAGTGACTCAGGGTACAGGGATAGTGAGTCTACTGAAGGAGAGCTTGTTGCCCTATATGAGGTTTGGACACTCAGTAAAGTGCAGAGCACCTTTATGCGAACCAAGAGGAATTTCCAACACCACAGTGGCCGAGACCCCAATAAAACTGCATACTGCTACCTTCCAGTGCATCACTGTGAGATGTGGTTGTGAGAAACCAGGTACGGCTGACAATGTGCAAAGACCCTGCAGCAGGGTTGTGCAGTGTCTGCACTCCATCATGCATACATAGAACCTCATTGTGTGCATGTGCCACCCTATGAGCACATAGGCTACCTCGGCGGATGAGTCTCACAGGTCTCTCTGTACAGCAGGCCTCACCCAAATGTCAGCAAGGGCCAGGGTATTTATCACCCCCCACCCCCCAACTTCTCTGGGTCCCATACCCTGGGAAAGCACAGCACCGAGCACCCACAGACAAAAGCTGAAGCCAGTCGGCTTTCCTGGACAAACAACCTGCAGCAATAGCTTTCTATGGTGTTATGATGACACACACCGCATGCTAATCTGCAAAGGATCCAACAAATCTAAGCCTACTGCTATCACTGGAGCAATGTGCTGTCAAGGCACAGAAAGGCTCTTGTTTGATTTCTGGCCAGGATAGTGGGGCACGCCACGTTCAAGAGGCAGCTTCTGCTTTGGTGCCATCTATTTGCCTACTTCTAGCAACAACGGACCGTGCTGGGGAGGATCGAAGCTGTGCAAGGGCAGCTGATGTGTACAAAGGGATACCTATCAGGAGACATGGCTTCAGTCACCAATGCCATGCACAGGGCTTTACTCACTGAGAGGCTGATCTGGGTGCAGGAAAAAAGCACAGACTGGTGGGAGAATGTGCTCTTATCAGGGGAGACGCTGAGTGCTTCACAACTTCAGGATGCACCATTGCCTCGTCCCACAGATAGAAGAGATCTGCAGGCCACGACTGGAGAAACAGAGTACAGTGATGCAGTCACACATCCCTGTGGAGAAACGTGTTGTCATCGTCATCTGGTAGCTCGGCACTCCAGACTCCTGCTGCTCTGTCACCCAACAATTAGGTGGTGGAACCTCCACAATGGGCACAATGCTAGTGGAGGTTTGCACAGCGATTGTGAAAGTGCTGCTGAATGGAGTAGTGTACTAGCTGGTTAACCCCATGGAGGTAATGGAGGGCTTTCAGAGAGAGGACTTCCTGAACTGTATAGGAGCAATCGATGGGAGCCATATCGCCATCATCTAGCCACCCCATAGCAAGGATGACAACCCGAACTGGAAGGGTTTTTCCTCTGTGGTTCTCCAGGCCAGAGTGGAGCGCCGTGCCTGGCTCATGGATGTGCTGGCCAGGTGGTTCAGGAAGAACTACGATGCCCAAATCATCTGTTAATCCTCCTTCTTTGGCCACATGTACACCATAGACTTCGGACTCTCTACTGAAACATGCACTGAAGGGGTGCTTATGACACCTGTTGTTCTCAGGGACCCGGCCTTCCCGCCCCAAAGCCCTGGCTCATTAAAGCATACAGCATTGACCCAGGAGCAAAGGTCCTTTAACCAATAACTCAGTGTCACCCACTCTGTTGTGGAGAGAGTTTTCGGACTATTAAAGTAGTGCTGGAAATCAATTGCCGCCAGAATTGATTTCCCGCTAGAGACAGCTCCACTTCTAACTACTGCTGCCTGTGTTCGCCATAATATCTGTGAGACTGATGGGGCCATGTTGGAGTACCACCTGCCAGGCAGCTACGGTGAGCCAGTGCCCCTGTTCCAGGTCCAACTGAACAGAACAGAGCAGCACATAGCTGAAGAGATCCGGGACACCTTATGCCAGCACATCAGCCGTAATACTAGCTGCAAAACCCACCATCAGTGACAACAGTTTAATGAGCATTAGTGGACTGTTTAAAATGATCTTTCTGTGTTATCAATAAAGCCCTTTAAAATATTTCCTCTGTGTGACTGCGTTTTCCTCTGGCCCGTCCGGCTCCCCCCACGTCCCCAGCACCGAGATGGCATACTTTCCCTCTTTGTTCCTCCCCCCACACCCCATGCTATTTCCCACCCAGTGGCTTTTCTCTGTGTGTTCCCTATTGGCATTTGTAGGTTAGCAGACCGCAGACCTGAATGTAGCAGTGACGGGCCTACCCAGGATAAGTACTGCCAGGATCAAGGTCCAACACCATCTCGGTCTGCAGGGAATTCAGCTCAAGTGCCTTTATTTACAGTTAATGTGTCCCTCCACCGCATACACAGTCTCTTATACACACAGGTTTCTCATACAGTTTCCACAGCTGATCTGAGTTCCTCAGGTTAGGCACGATCCCTCCTGGAGTCCAGCAAAAGCCTCCAGCTCAGGCAGTCCTTCTAAGCCTGTTTGTTTGGAGACAAAGCCCCATGCAAACTCCTGTCTACTTCACACACTCTCTTTCTCTGAACCTTGCTCAGGCTTTTACCCCTGGCCTTGCTCTCCCATGCCCAGTCTTAGCTGTCTCTACTCAGGCTCTCCTTCAGGACAGAGATGCACCTTCTTAAAAGGTCAGTCACTCTGCCCTGTTACACTGAACCTCTGTGTTTCCTATTGGCATTTTCAAGCTAGCCATGTCTGGGAATGGTAATAGGAAGTGCACAAGCTTGCAGCCGGCTACTCTATGATTGGTCATCTCCTGGCCTTCGCCTGTGGCTTTTCCACAGTAGTTTTCTTTGAACCTGTGCTTTTCCCCGCTGGGCTACTATGCGCCCTCACCCTCAAGTTCAAGTACACATCCAGTGGACTCCCCCCCCCCCCATTATTGGTGCACCCACCTCTCCCCCCTTCCCTTCCCAGCCTCCAAAGTGACTTATCGCTATGCCATACCACCATTCTCCAATGCCCCCCAAATGTCCCCCCTTTCCCGAAAGAAGCACAAAAAGTATGGATTATGAAAAAGTAAAAACCTTTTAAAAAATAAATAAATTAAAGCTATTTCTTCTTGTGCCTGCTCTTTGGGGGCGGGGAGTTGGGCACACTTGCTTGGGTTGCTGGACTGGTGGCAGGATGGACATTTTCCTGATCCTCCTCCTGTGGATCCAGCTGTGGAAGAGCTGCCGCAGGAGGCAAGAAGGAATCATTGGCAAAGGCGTGGGAGGATGTGCCTAGCCCAAGAACTGTTCCCTGTTGTAAGCACAGTGTGGAGAGGGCTCGGGCGCTTTCCCTGGAGCATTGTCTGGGGAGTGTGGGGGTGGAAGCCAGATTGGGCAACCAAGCGCCATGTAGGGGTGTGTGAATTGTTGATGGTGCTAGGAAATGGCTCCTGTCCTTGAGCAATAATGCTTGTGGTTGCGGCAGCAACATGCTCAAGCAGAGAGCAGAAATGGATTGGGAGAGGCTGCTTTGCATCTGTGCCCACGTCTCACTCATCTCCTTGCTCACCTTGTCGATCATGCTGTCTGACCACTCAAGTTGCTGCCAGAGGTGGGCCCAGTGCCTGTCCTCTCACCAGCAGTCCAGGAGGGCCTCAGCAACAAAGACCTTGGGTTCTGCAATGTTCTGCCACACCAGCTGCCTATGCTCCCTCCCTCGCCATGCCATTAATAGCATCTCGGATCTCATCCACCCAATGTGTGGTCTCCTCAAGTAGCTTCCTTGTCAAATCCTCCTTGCGCTGCTGGTTATGGACCTGCAGGTTCTGGTTCTGCTCTGCATTTTTGGCAACATGTTCCACCCACGCCCGTTGCAGTAGCAGACCTATAGCACGGCAACAAGGAAAGCCATTAGTTCAAACCGCCTCAGGCACCTTCTCACCACGGTGTTTCAGGCCCTCACCCAACCAATTTTCAGCCCTCGCCTGCCTGAAGGGGAGCAGGAATGAGTATCTGGTCTATGCAGCTCCTGTGTCGATTGCTGAGGTGGGAGCCCAGAGCCACTCAGTTCTCCTCCTGTGATCACTGTAGAGGAATGAAGAACATACAGAAATCAACCATCACTATTTGTGCCATCTCCCCTCCCCCACCCCCGGAAACCATTGTGGCTTCTCCCCCACCAGCCCACAGTCCCACCACCACAGGCCCACTGTGGTGCCTTCCCACCCACTCCCCATGCCTATCATTCCCGTCCTGTGGAGCTGTTTCCTAGAGATTTTCCTGCTGCTACTACATGTTCTCTTGGCCACCTGTCAACACAGTAAACAATAAAAACATAATTAAATAACATTAAATGGAAGCCTTTATCATGCAGCTGTGTAAACACAAACACCCCCCAGTACATTATTTTGCCATTCTCCTCCTCCTCCTCCACTGCATTTTCTGCAAAGGTGGCATCCGAGTTCTCCATACCGTCGACCAGAACCCTGGGTGGCTCGTTGAACAAGGACTATCGCTTGAGGGAATACACTGTGGGAAAATGGTGTCTGTGTCTACATCAACCCATGTTGGCTGGGGGGGNCCTGGTGTTTGTGGCTTCTGGGGGGGGGAGTGGGAGCAGTTGCAGTGGGAGCGGGCAGTGGCAAAGCCATATCTACCTACTTCTGGCCCCTCATGAAGGTGCAACCATACAGGTGGGATTTAACAATTGCTCCATCCACACAGAGGAACCAGTCAAGGAGCTCATAATACAGTGATGTTTGCTTCCTGCAGCCTGCGGCAAAGTTGTTGTCCCAGATTTCTTTGTACCCATACCTCAAATCCTTGCCCCGCTGCTGCCAGCACTGGTTCTTCATGTCCTGGGTGTAGCCCCGGTGCGCCATTTGGACCGAGATCTCTTGGAACAATGTCCCATTCCTGTAGCACGTCACCAGGGCATATTGGACCTTTGCCCCCACCCCCCTTGGGGGAAAGGCCCCCTTTGGGGGGCTGGGGGACAGGCCTTGGTCTCTTCCTCAAGCGAGGGAATGCAGCATTGGTGAGCAGATCAGTAGGTGGAGTAGTGACTGCGATTGTACTGGTTGTTGCCTGGCTGTCGGTTTGAGTCATGGCTCTAGTGATGGAAATCCTCCACATGTTGTTATGGAGAATGCAGCGGCTTGGAAAGAGCAAACATTGGGCACGTACTGCCAACCAGGAAGAGCTGGGAGAATGCATGTCTGAAAATGGCGTGGTGGGCTTTGAAGGCGGACATGATTACGTGCATGCCAGTAAGACAGAGTGAAGAGAGGGGCCGGAAGTGGTCGCCCCTCGGAACTCTCTAGGCTTTTCACCCGCAGTTCTATAGTGCTGGTAGACCTCTATGCTTGTAACCTAATTGACAGGACACGGACACGTGGGTGCACATTAGCCAGCATTCTCCCACACGACGGGCTCCGCGTGCTCCAGGGTCCCACCATCTGTGGGGGCTGCATGTCCAGTAGGTGGTGGCCACATGGCTGGTGGAGGCAAGCACCTAATAAATGGGCAGGTGGAAACCCACCTGGTGTGAGCTACCATCTCATTTGTGAACACCCAAACTGTGCTAGTTCAGAAGTATGTGGATCTTATGGCCTGCAGAGTGTGGCCAAAAGAAACAGCTGGCCCTCTTAAAGCGCCAAGCATTTGCTGAACCCTGGCCGGCTCATTGGGGATCGCATCCTGCAGTGAAAAGCATTTTAAGAAGAAAACAAAAGGAACGTCCTTCTACAGGCCCAGCAGTGTCATACTGACCCAGTGTGTTTCAACCATAGCAACAATAACAAAACATATGACTTATACATGTTTCATAATTAACAGGAACATTTCCCCAGTCACAGAGCATTCAGCAATGCTACTTTCGGCTTGGAGCCCTTCTAGCTATGTCTGTCAGAATTCTGAATGTTTTAGCTTGATCTAAGCAACGGATGTCACTAAATGTGGCATCCTAACTTCATGTATATCATGCACCAAGCTCCGAAAGAACTTCAGTTTGGCTTTTAAAATGAAAAGTGCCATTTTTCCATATATAGCTTTTATGGACACCTGTACTGGGATGCATTTTTATACACAAATCAAATCGATGCCATTCTAACCATCTTGGCCAAAACACCTTCACCTTTGCATTGTAAGTCCTAACTTGGGACTTGCATTGCTGGGAGAGGAGCTCTTTCTTCCCTTTGTGCCTTCCCCCATCCAACAGATGAGCCAAGCTTGGTTAAACATACGATCAGCTTGAATGCACAGAAGCACTTTGTAGGTGCTTTCTCACTAGGTCAGTGAAAGCACTTATAAAACTGCAGGTGAAGTTTTAAAGGAGTCTTGATGATCTGGCCCCTTAGATCTGTATAATTATCTTAATTACATTAACACAACCATCCTTATTAAAATTGAATAGCCTCAAAAGAACAAATAGGATAGTAAATTAAATAGGCCAAATTCATTCCTGATGAACTCCACTGACATTAATGGAACTGCAGCCGGGTCGAATTAGTGCTCTTGTGTGTAAGGTGCTGCTAACAGGACACTGTTGCCCTTTAAGATGCTTCAAGCCACCACACTACATCTGTGCATTTGGCACTAATTAGTCAGCGAGGAATGCAGGACTGGCGCCTGGCTGTATAAGAGGTGCTGCTAACACAACTAAACAGAGTAGGGACAGTTCGGGGCCTGGCATTAACGAGGAAAGTCCTTAGAGGAAAACAAATGGAGAAATAGAGTTTGGCTATTAATTTATTTTAGTTTATAGCCCATCCTTCCATGAATGTTCATGGCAGATAACAAAGTGTGTACAGAAACATGAATAAGCTAAAACTAATTTTAAAAAACCCCAAACTATATACAAACATTAAAATTCCCTGTTTAAAAACTATCCCAGCCTGTCAAATGCCTGGCCAGATAAATAGGTTTTACATTGCCTGTGGAAAATGCCCAGGTGTTGGCAAACCTTGAGAGGGAGGAAGTTCTGAAGCCATGAAATTGTGAGAATGCCTCTCCGTGTCCCTGCACCAAATGAACCTGGTGCAATGAAGAAACTTGGAAGAGGGTGCCTCCCGTTGACCTTAGGGATTGCAGCGGACATAGGGGAGGAGGTGATCTTCTAGATATGTTGTATGTCCCAAGCTGTAGATGTATCTCTTTTGCTTCCACCCAAATGTGTGATGGTTTTGTTCAAGCATTGTATGTAACTAAGGAAGCACTGATGGACTGAAAGCTGAACTGTCTGCATCACCTTTGTTGGGCTGGATTCTTTCAGAACTTAGCCCTGCAGAAGGAGTTTCTTTCCACAGTGCTAGAAAACAGCAAAAACATAACACTATTCTTGGAGATAGCCCGCTGGCCTGATTCTCCTCTCTCTTATGCTGGTGTAATTCACCAGTGAAATCAATCAGCCTATACCAGCATTAGATCTGGTACAAATGAGAACAGATTCAGGCCCTTAAGGTGTCTGCCTGGGCTAACTTTGATAATATACTGATCTGATCAGAAAGCTCTCCTCCTTTACAGAGCAAAGAGGGGGGGGGGGGGGGAGGGACCCAAAGTGACACTAATCTTTTCTGAACCCAGTTTCCTCTCGGGTGTGAATACAAGCAGAAATCTTGGAGTTTCCAGGTGACATTAATGAAGGTTGGCAGAAGCAACGACAAAGCATACAAATAAACCATTCAGGTTTCATGTACCAAACCAGGCAGGACAGTGCTCATTAAATGATAGTAGCTGGGACATAGTTAGCTCTGGTGGGTGATGCTGCTAGCACTTTTTGTGTGTAGAGGTGCTATTAAAATGATTTATACTTTACTAGTAGATATTGTTGGCAAAAAACATCATTAAATAGTAAAATGCATTAATAATGGGCTAGCAAGACTTCCCAGCATTTCTCTTGCTGCTTCTTGTGAAAGAGAAGTCATAAATGCACCCCTCACTAGAAAAAGTGTGTAATCCATCCAGTTCTTCTCAATTAGCTGCTCAACGTGCCTATACGGTGCAACTTCATTAAAATGTGCATTATAATAGCATGAATTTGGTTATAGTGCTGTCTGGGGTGTGGCTCCCAATCTGTTTAATCAAAAACGCAGTACACTTTGTTTTTCAATTAAAACTACAGAGTGACTGTTAGGTGCATCCAAAGGTGGAAGACGGAAGAATCCTCATTACAGTTATAATGTGGTGTGAGGCAGGGCTTCCAAATCCTGCATTATAAGAAGGTTGCACTGTAGTTGATCTCTCCTCTGTAGTCTCTAGCATTGTGGGGTTTAGGGGCACTGCAGTACACACAAGACGAACAAGGTAGACACCGCACACTAGGTCACTAGACTTTATTGCTTAGGGACTGGAACAGGGACAGTGGATCCAGATCTATAACGCAGACCCATCTAGCTAGCTGAGGTGGTTCTAAGGCACTGTACAAACTAAGGGTCTTTTATACAGCACAGGATAGCTTGAGGCAATGGGAAGGGGGAATAAAGGAGGGTGAGTCAAGAAGTTATTTAAATCTTAGCTCCTTGGGAGGTGTGATTGGGTCTGCAGTTGCAGAAACATTAAAAAATGGATGCTTGAGCAAGGGAGGTGACCATGGCCACTAGAGTTGATTCGGGAGACACCCTTTCAGGCTAATGCAAGGACATCAGCCACTTGTCCTTAGAAGACCTTTTTGCTGGTTTTAACCATTTTTGGAGCTGCAGGCTGCCTTGTGCATGCCAGGGCATGTCAGAACATGTCAATATCCTCTTCTGTATCTTTATTGAGGGCCTGATTTGAAATTATGCTACAGCCCTTTCCACCACTCTTGCAGTGTGAAGTGGGTTCAAATTACATGTATGCTCACTTTCAGACATTACCACCTCACTAAAATGATGTCAAAGATCCCTAGTGTATCTAAGAATTGAACCCATTTTGTCATTCCTATAGTGAGAACAAAAATATCAACCTATATAAGTAGCAGATCCTCATGAGGATCTAAATTTGAACATGGATTATATTTATGGTGTTGCATTAGCATAGAATAAACGTTGACATTAAAGAACAAATATTTTGAGGCTGCTTTCCAATGTTACCTGCGAGGAGCAGGAACTTTCATAGTCACCACTGCGGCTCTCTAATTGCGAGGATTAGTACCCGTCAAAATGCACAAATCCCCTTTTAGCATGCGAGAACACCCGTCCTTGTAAAGGCTACATTTGTGGACCCAGTCGTGTGTGGGTGTTCTCGCATGCTAAAAGGGGATTTGTGCATTTTGACGGGTACTAATCCTCGCAATTAGAGAGCCGCAGTGGCGACTGCGAACGTTTCTGCCCCTCGCAGGTAACATCGGAAAGCAACCTGAGTTTCAGAATTGCTGATAAATATATCCGTTCTTACCTTGAAAATTCCAAGCTTATGAGACAGGCAATGCTACTATTATATTGATAGCTGGTTACAATGAACCAATAGCTTGTGGTTCTCTAACTGAGCACATATTATGATGTTCAAGCAAAGAACTGAAGATGCGTTAGAATGTTTGCTGCCCCTAAAGTTTCACATCTTCATATAGTGACCAACATACAGAGCAGGGAAGAAAGCAGTAGCTCAAATGAGTACCATGGAGAATTGCCATTCTCAACACTGTAAACATACACATCTTGTGTCCTATTTCTTTTCCAGCACTGCAGCTGCATAGCCATTTACTAGAACCTCTGCAGCAACAGGAACGTGCCCAATTGATCCAATCCCTGCAGCGGACAAACACCGGGTAAGCACCAAGACTTCAGGGCCTGAGTTGGAGGAAAATGAGAGAGATAGCTGGGTGTCATCAGCATGTTGATGACAACTCACTCCATACTTCCGAACAACCTCTCCCAAAGGCTGCATGTACACGTTGAACAGGAGAGGGGATAGGTGGAACCCTGCGGTACTCCATACGTGAGGCGCTGGGGCAAAGATGAAAACTCCCCCAGCACCACACGCTGGGTTCTCCCGGCCAGGAATGAGCAGAACCATTCAAGAACAGTCCCGCCAATCCCTGCCTGGTCCCACAGCCGAGTCACCAACTCATGATCAACGGTATTAAATGCAGCCGAGAGATCTAACAAGATCAACAGGGTCGAATGACCCTGGTCTAACTCACGGGAGTGGTCGTCGGCCAAGGTCATAAGCACAGTCTCCGTGCCATAACCCGGACGAAAGCCTGACTGTGAGGGATCGAGAAAATTAATCCGGTCCAAATGCCCCTGAAGCTGCTGAGCCACCACCCGTTCAATAACCTTCCCTAAAAAGGAAAGGTTAGAGACTGGCTGATAACTGGCAAGGACATCAACGTCCAAAGATGGCTTTTTGAGGAGGGGATGCACCACTGCCTCCTTGAGACAGCTCGGCACCCTGCCCTCCTCAAGGGAGGTGTTGACTATCCCAGCCAGCAACGGCCCCAATGTCTCCCGGCTAGCCTTAACCAGCCAGGATGGGCATGGATCTAATTCAGAACTGGTGGCTCGAACAGTCCCAAGAGAATCCCCTGCATCTGAAGGCGACACCGTCCGAAACTCATTCCACAAAACAGGACCAGATGGGGCTTCCACTGCCTCAGACCCGTTCTCTGCTAAAAAAAAAGTTGCATCAAAACCGAGGTGAATTTGAGCGATTTTATCCGCAAAAAAGTCCACAAACAAATCACAGAGAGCATTTGCTGGTTCCACGTCCAGGCAGAGGGAGGCCCGATTGAACAGCCTCCTCACCACCTGGAACAACTCAGCCGGGCAGGACTTAGCGGACACGATGCGGGCAGCAAAGAAAACCTTCTTTGCTGTCCCCACTGCTACGGCATAAGTACGTAACAAGACTCTATGCTGAAACTGGTTCACTTCAGTACGTGAGTGATGCCACCATCGCTCTAACCGCCGCACTTCCTGCTTCATCCGCCACAGGTCACCCTTATATTTTATTAATTTATTTATTTTACCATATTTGTATCCCGCTTTTCCTACCTCACGGTAGCCCAGAGCAGCTAACAATAACAAAATACAATATAAAAATATAATATAAAACAATTAAAACATTTAAAAACATAACAAACAAAAGCCGGGGGGGGGAAACACAACCCCCACCCCATCCCTCTCCTCCCCAAAAGCCTGACGGAACAGCCAGGTCTTACAGTTCTTGCAGAAAGCCGGGAGGTCCGGGGCCAGATGGGCCCCCACCAGAAGAGAGTTCCACAGGTGCGGCGTGGCCACCCAGAATGCCCTGTCCTGCGTGGCCCCCCAGGAAACCCGGGGGACCTCCAACATGGCACCCCTGGCCGACTACAGAGGCCAATCTAGAACCCAGGGAGTGAGGAGGTCGTGCAAGGCTTTATAGGTTAAAACCAACACTTTGAATCGGGCCCGGAAGACTATTGGCATAGATCAGGGCACTGGTGTAATGTGCTCCCAGCGGCCCAGCCCCACCAGAAGCCTGGCCGCTGCGTTCTGCACCAGCTGCAGCTTCCGAGCCATCACCATAGGTAGCCCCACGTAGAGCACGTTACAGTACTCTAACCGAGAGGTAATAAAAGCATGGATGATCGTGGCCAGATCCGAAACCGACACCAGCGGCCAAAGCCGCCGCACCAGATGTAACTGGGGGAAGGCACTCCTCGCCACAGCCTCCACCTGGAGATCCAGGCAGAGCTGTGCCTTGAGGAGCACCCCCAGGTTCTGAACCTGGGAAGTCAGTGGAGGACAAAACCCCTCAATTGAGGGGGCTGTCATCTCCATCGACTTACCCACTAACATCACCTCCGTCTTGTCAGGATTCAGTCGCAGTCAATTAGCAGTGAGACAGCCAGGCCTAGGTCAGTAGAAAATGAGAGGTACAGTTGGGTGTCATCTGCATACTGATGATGCTTCACCCCGTACCCCCTGATCACCTCGCCGAGTGGCTGCATATACACGTTGAACAGGAGAGGGGACAAAACAGAACCCTGCCAGACCCCACACAAGAGGTCTCAGTGTGATGAAAAATTATCACCGAGCACCACCCGCTGAGTTCTTCCTGTCAGGAATGAGTGGAACCATTCAAGAATGATCCCGCCCACCCCCGCACTGTCCCACAGGTGCATCACCAACATCTCGTGGTCAATGGTATCAAATGCAGCCGACAGATCTAATAGGACTAAAAGGGTTGATCGACCCATATCCTTTTCATGGCGCAGATCATCGACCAAAGCCACCAGTGCTGTCTCAGTGCCATGCCACGGACGAAAGCCACATTGAGAGGGATCCAGATAACTGACATGATCGAGATGCTCTTGGAGTTGTTCAGCCACTACCCATTCAATAACCTTCCCTAAAAAGGGAAGACTTCCAAGCTCATCCTGGTTGGAAGTAAGTGTTCAACATTTACTATTTCCCAGCTGCTGCATTCTCAGGAACGACTTGTCAGAGGATTACCATCACTGGGGCCATGGCTAATGCTGACAGCTAGGCAACAACCAGCACCTCTACCTCCACTGTTCAATTGCAGCCACTTGCTGCCTACCGGTCCACCTGACAACACTGCATTCCCTGGACCAAGGAAAAGACCAAGGCCTTCATCACTCTATAGGGAGAGCAGAGGTCCAATATGCCCTGGTGAAGTGCTACAGGAATGATATGTTGTTCCAGGAGATCTTGGTCCAAATGGAGCAGCAGGACTACACCTGGGACATGAAACTGTGCCCGAAGTGGACATGGACACCATGATTTGCATGGTGTAGCTGCTCAAAAGTCTCCACTTGTTTGAGGAGCCACTCGAGGTTCTGGTGGATGGCATGGAAGACCTGGATGCCGCCTTTGTAGTGGAGGTGGAGGAGATGTCATGGATAGTCCTGGAGAACTTGGTTGCAGGGAACCTGCCATCTAATCTCAGGGCTGTTGCAGAGAGCATCACCTTGTGGCGGGCATAAGAGGCCACAGAGCTAGGACCAGGTGGCTTAAAGGCAGACTAGACCTACTTGGCTGGAGCGGAGACAACACAGCAAGGGTGTATCGAAGGGTTTCAAGACCAGGATGTGGTAAGCAGGGTTGCTAGACAGAGACTAGTACGGGTCACAGGTGAAGGTAGCAGAGGTGATGTAGAAGCCTTTGGAGTCTATGAAGCGGGAAAGGCAAGGGTTCCAGCACAAGAGCAGAACAACAGATGCAGCAAGGCTCAGAGGTCTGGAACCAGGCTTTCAAGTCTGTGAAAGAATGACTGCTGGTTCCTTGGTGTTATGGAATGTAACATTCTCCACCCTCTGGGAATGTAGCTCCCTCTTGGAATTCAGTTCCTCTGGAATGTGGCTTGTTGAGCCACACGTGAGCTACGCTGATCTTATAACAATGGTTCTGGCCAGGTGTCAGGGCCAAGTATTGTCTGGGCAGTGTTAAGCAGTGCACTGTGTGGGACTGTGACAGCTTTCAGTCTGGACAGAGTGAAGAGCTGCAGCCTAGCTGGAGGTTGCATGCTAGGGTTCTGGTGGGCAGAAGGCTAGAGACAGACAACCTTCGGGGAACCCCATGAATGCTGGGTCTGGAGGGTTCTGCAGAATCTGACCAGAGGAGCTGGCAGCTGGTTCCAGTCATTCCTCTAAACTTGGACATTTGTAAATAAATATATTAATATAGTTTATTGCGTGGTCAATGACCATTGCAAACAAATACAATATAAGGCCCATAAACAGGCAAACACACAATGCAAGTAAGGCAATAATAATAATACAGGATAAGAAGAATAACTCGTCCCACCAGGGGATGAATAAAACGATAATAAAACAAGGGTATAAAAAACCGGAAAGTACCTAAGACATAAAACAAAAGGGCTGCGGGCTTATTTCCTGAATATTTGGGCCAATCACCAACTCCTCAGTCCGGGTTCTCAAGGGTAAGGCAACGTGTACAGATTTAAACTTGACAAGGTCTGAACTCCAAGGAATTCTTTCAACTATGGAAAGCTTGGAGCAAAAAAGAGGCAGTGTTCGAAATTACCTGCAGCTCCGAGCTGTCCAGAAGGAGACTTAAAAGAGCAGACTCGGAGGGCGCCACTGGGCATGCGCAGGCAGTAGACGCGTCTGCTGAGAGCTCCCTGCAGCCCGCGGAGAAAAAGCTGTTAAATGAAAGGTAAAACCGAAACAAAACACTTTTAAATGGGTAGGAACATTAAGAAGAGCCTGCCAGCAGCCCAAATTGAAAAAAAGAGAGAGTTCTCCAAAGCGGAGAAGCTAGAAAAGCCTGCAGAAAGGGACAGTGGGGGGGGGGGGGGGGG